>VDFB02106837.1:0-84627 GCA_007258455.2 Sequoia sempervirens | reverse complement strand
TTTTTTTAAAATTGAAAGTGGTGTTTTCGATAATCTTCCTAGTCAAATTTCTTGGAGGCAAATAAGAACACATGCGAATAAAATATACAATGAATTCTTTTATCATAAAAAATTTGCAATTCAATGTCAACTAATCATGCAATTGATGAGAATGCAAAAAATGAGGAAAATAATGAAAAGGTTAGGATTTTTTGTTAAACCATAAAGAAAAGATCAATCATTAAAACATGTTATGTCTACTGTTGCTAGTGCCATTCAATCTATTGGGAAAAATAGTCGATCTAAAGATAAAAATGTAGCAAGAAGAGCTATAACAACTGCTATTGTTAATAAAGCAACTTTGAATAAAAGAATGGTAAGCAATATTAGTGAAGTTTTAAAAATGCATCGTAAAACATTGCTAAGAGTGGAAAAAAGAAGAGAAAGTATAGAAAATGATCCTATCAACCAATGTTGGAGTTTCAATGGTCAACTCCCGAGGTCTGATATGAAATTGAATGTTGAAATTAAATCTTTGATAAAAAAATATTGGCATGATAATACTAGGGTTTCATTTAATGCTAGAGATGTTTTAAAATTAAGGGTGGGGTCCAAAATTCACGATCCTCACCCAAAAGACCTATTAGATACAACACAAACTGAATTTTATAGAAAATTTTGTAGTGATTCAGTGTTACCTGGTAATATTAAAATAAGTCAAAGGTTTTTTAAAAATTGTAAACCCTGGTATGTAAAACTTAATAAGCAACGGATATCTTGTTGTAAAATGCATGTTCAATTTCATTATTTTTATGATGTTTTTCAATATATACGTTGTACCTTACATACTAACATGATTATACAGGAGTGTGGTATTGATATACCACCTGAAGCAATAAGAGAGTTTATTTTAGGTTTGTTTTGTGAAAGATATAATGATAAATTGTTTTATTTAATTTCTTGTATTTCTGGACAATGCATTAACTGTGGAAATCTTTCATTTTTAAGAATTTGTATGTATGAAAGTGCTGATAATGATTTTGGACAACAATTAGTAGATGTTAAAAGATTTAAGAATGTTTACTATTCTTTAAAAGATGGAAAAATAGGGAAGCATTGTGATTTAGTTACAAAAAAGTTAGTGTGCATGCATTTATGAGTGAATTTAAGAATAAAATTGTACCAAAATATGTCATGCACTCTGAACATGCTCGATGGATTGATGGCCAATTTTGCGCATGTAGAAACACATTTCCAATTGGTACTATACTTTTAGTGGTTGATTTTGCAGAGAATTATACTTTCGCTCCGCAAGAGGAAATTCAATAATATTATAATTCAGTTGCAAGTAGCTATGTTTGTCCATATTGTTTATAGTCATCCGCATGATGGCAATCGGAGGGATGATAGAAAAGTTTTGAGGGAGTACTACTTTATTTGAGTGACAATCGGTTACACCTGTGAAGAGTTTGTTCAATATTGTTTCAATATATATTTTAGAAATTTAAGAGAGGAACTAAAATGAAAGAACACTTCATATGGTCGATAATTTACCCGGCAGCTTCAAGAATGCTCTAAATGTTCCCATTGGTTAAGTAGGGTCTGCCATGAACTTAATGTCCAACATATATGGAGTTTTTTTGAAGCTGGGCATGGTAAAGGAGAACATGATGGAGCTGGTGCATGTGTCAAAAGAATTCTTGCTAGAGAACAATTAAAATTCGAGGATTCAATAAAATTTAAAGATGCATATGAGATTGTGGATTGGTGTAATACAAGATTATATGCACCTGGTTTGAGTGAGTACTCTATAGTTCATCGATTCTTTTGGTTGGTTGAAGAAGACAACATTGTACCTAGAGTTGATTGTGAGACAATCAATGGATCTACTAAATGGCATTCATTTAGGAGTGCGACAACAAGCACATAGACTATTTAGACAAGGGAGCTTGCATGTTTTTGCTAGTTTTGTATCTTAAGAGATTGGGAAGCATGTGAAAATACAGAATGGGTTGAATAGTGGGAGCAAAGATCGTTGACACCTACACAAGCACATGATCAATATGAAAGAACTATTGAAGAAAATGATCAAGTGTTTGCATCTGAAGATTATGACTGTGTTTCAGACCTTGTTCAAGAAGGTAATTTTAATTCAATTTATTTCATTTTATTTCACTTTATTAAGTTATTTTGTAATACTAAATTATTTTTATATGGATATGTGCAAGTTATTAAATCAAATTTTGTTTGCAAGACGTGTATGTTGTTGTTGCACCTGAGGGGAATGAAGAGAAAACAGAATATTGGTTGGCTCGTTGTGTGGAAACTAAACATAAGTTAATAGCACCTCGAAAAGATGATGATGGCTTTCATTATCCAATAGGTATGGTGATCCCCTTAAGCAAATTTTGATAACAAGTTTTTGATCCCCTTAAGCAATTTTATAGAACAAGTCTTTGATCCCCTTAAGAAAATTTTGAGAACTTATTTGATGATGGTTTTCATGTTTTCCAATAGGATTGGTGGTGGTTGTTGGCACTTGGCTACGAAAACACCTGATAAGGAAGAATGGTCTACCTGCATTCAAAGACTATGAAACACATAAAAAGATTATACATTATTCACATTTGGTGGTGGCAACAAATATAAAACTAGAGCGGTATCATGGAAGACCTTCAAAAAATTGCTATGGTCATTTTCTATGGAAGAGCATGAGGCAATCATAGATGCATTGCAAAAAAAAGATGCAAATGGTACAATGGAATAAGTAAATACAGGTAAATATAGTTTTAGTTTTATTTTGTCCTTTTAAATACATTAAATACATGTTTCAATATTGGTCAAGTGTTATTAGTTGAAATTGATTTAAATTGTCCTTTTATAGATCCTTAAGGCATAATCACAAAAATGATCTAGTCCATGTAGATTCAACCTAGACAACATGGAATATTTGGTAAAAATAGTTAATTATTAGTTAAATTATATTTAAATACATGTTTTGGTTACATATTGATATTGCTTGTACATTAATAGTTAAAATTGATTTGTTGTCTTTTTTTGTATCTTTAAGCCATCATTGCATTGATCTCATACTTTGAAACAAAAAGGAGAGGATGCCTGGATTCAACCTACACACATGTGTGGAATACTTTTAAATGCAAGTACTTGAGTTGTGTACATATAGATAGTTTTATATAAATTAAAATATGTATGTTTTGATCATTTCATTGATATTGCTTGTACCTTTTTGATATCAGGTGGTGTGAAGACCTACTACATTCTAGGCATGAGTTTGAGATATTCTTGAGATGGCATATCCAAATTTTGCAAACATTGTTTTGAGATAACATATATGTACATACATACTTACAAAATTAAACATTTTGTACAAATTACAAATACATGTACATACACAATTATGTACTATGTGTACTATGTATCAAAATCAATATTCTAGACATTTTGTTTGTTAAATGTGCATGTTTTCCTACTTCAAAACTTTATATTTGATTGCATAATCACTAAATATCATGCATACATTATTGTTAAACCCCCTAAACCCTAAACCCCTAAAAATATCCCCTTAAGACATCCCCTTAAGACATTGTATTATGACCCCTTAAGACATCGTATTAGGACCCCTTAAGACATTCTCTTAGATAGTTTATTAGGACCCCTTAAGACATCCCCTTAAGACGTCGTATTAGCACCCCTTAAGACATCCCCTTAAGACAAGCTATAATTAGTGTTGGATGCTATTATTTGTTTTGACAACTTATAAATTAGTATTGAATGCCATTATTTGTTTTCAAAGCTTATAAATATTGTTGGATGCCATTATTTGTTTTGACAACTTATAAATACTGTTGGATGCCATTATTTGTTTTGACAGCTTATAAATTAGTATTGGATGTCATTATTTATAGAATTTATTAATGCTTTTGTTCTCTAATCATGCATGGTATTGTTTATTTCTTAAATTTTTATCTTTTGTGGTATAGAAACAAATTGCTTTTGTTTGTAAATTATGATTTACTGACTAATTATTGATTGACGTGAATTGAATTGACTAATTATTGTTTGTAAATTATGATTTATTGACTAATTATTTAATTTCACATTAATTTCTTGACTATGAACATAAAATGCATAAATGTACATGTGTAAATTAAAATTTACAAAAAATAATAAAGTCCATAATTTATGTAAATATATTAATTGCATGAAACCAATATATTAAGTGCATGAAATAAAGTCCATTAGAGTACAACCCATGAACTAAAGTACAACTAAGTATTTGAGCCATGAAATATAAAGTCCAACAGAGTACATGAGAAACCAAAAATATAGTCCAGGAAATAAACAAATATAACCCATAAAATCATGTTTCTAGGTCATGTATTGTTTCTATAATCAAGAGACCTCTTCACGCCATGTGGACTATGCGGATGACCTAAAACACTCTGTAGAAGAGAAAGATGAAATCAAATGTAAGACAATGAAAAATGATTTAATGACAATTTAATTTATAATTTATCATAAAATTAAATTACCATTATATCTGGGTCTGGATGCTCGGGTGCACCTGAAGCAACCTCTAAATTCTCTGAATCAATCTACATAAACAAGACAAAGTAAGTTGAAATTAGATGTACAAGTCTACAATTAAAAATGATTTAATTCAATTTAATTTATAATTTATCATATTTTAATTGTACCATATTTCAAGGTTGCGCACACTCTTCTCCAAGACCTGTTTGTACATGCTCAACTACAAGATGAGTCTCATGCTATAAAAGAAAAAAAAAATTAAAACATGTATTAGCTCATATTAAATATATATATTTAATTTGAAATTTAAAATTAAAGTAATATTCAAAATATATAATTTATAATTGACTTTAAATATAATAAAAAATTAATTTACCATTTGATCTGGAGCCTGCTTTGCATGTCCTCTTGGAGGTGTAACTATGTTTGGGTCAAGGCTGAAAGTGAATAAAACTTGGTGAAGATGCCCAAGGCAACCAAATTTCATTAAGGTCCGAGGCAACTTCACCAAATTATATTCACTTGAGCCATGTCATTTTGTCCTAAGAACTTAGTAGACATAGATCCCCTTAAGCCATCTTATCACCCTAAACCGTAAATCGATCAACCTAGATCATGATTTATCTCATTCATATTATAATCTTGCACGATCTTATTATTGTTAAATTTGGTTGCCTTGGGCAACTTCACCAAAATTTGAGAGCTTATTTGATCCCCTTAAGAAATGTCATATTAAGACCCCTTAAGAAATCGATTTACGGTTTAGGGTGATAGGATGGCTTAAGGGGATCTATGTCTAGTGAGGTCCTAGGACAAAATAACATGGCTCAACTGAATAAAATTTGGTGAAGTTTCCCAAGGCAACCAAATTTCATTAAGAGCCTAAGAAAAAATGATGGCTTTAGGGTTTACGGTTTAGAGTTTAGAATTTAGGGTTTAGGGTAATAGGATAGCTTAAGGGGGTCTATGTAGTAAGATGCTACGACAAAATGAAATGGCTTAAGGGAATAAAATTTGGTGGAGTTGCCTAAGGCAACCAAATTTCATTTGAAGGTCCTAGGACAAAATGAATACTTTAGTGTTTAGGGTTTAGATTTTAGAGTTCAGGGTTTAGGGTTTAGGGAACTTATGGTGAAGTTTGGGTGGCCCTTGGAATATAATGAACTTGCAAGTTAGCGAAGAACATTTTCTCATGGAACAGTTGATTGAGATAGTTCTTGTTTCAACTGACCAACCTAGATCATGAAATCTCATTCATATTATAATCTTGCACAATCTTATTATTGTTAAATTTGGTTGCCTTGGGCAACTTCACCAAATTTTGAGAACTTCTTTGACCCCTTAAGAAATGTCATATTAGGACCCCTTAGGACATCGATTTATGATTTAGGGTGATAGGATGGCTTGCTGATCTACATGTTCAGTGAAGTCCTAGGGACAATGACATGGTTCAACCTAATAAAATTTGGTGAAGTTGCCTAAGGCAACCAAATTTCACAGCAGCCCAAGAAAAAATGATGGCTTTAGGGTTTACTGTCAGGAGTTTAGGAATTTAGGGTTTAGGGTAATAGGATAGCTTAAGGGGATTCCATGTAGTAAGATGCCACGACAAAATGAATGCATTAAGGGAATGTACCAGTGGAGTTGCTTCATATAAACCAAATTTTACCTTTTAAGGTCCTAGGGACAAAATGAATGGTTTAGTGTTTAGAGTTTAGATTTTAGAGTTCAGGGTTTAGGGTTTACATAACTTAGGGTGAAGTTTTGGTGCCCCTTGGAATACAATGAACTTGCAAGTTAGTGAATAACATTTTCTTATGGAATAGTTGATTGAGATAGTCTTGTTTCAATTTGATCAAACCAGATCATGAAAATCATCTTCATTTTCCTATAATCTTGCACGATCTTATTATTGTTAAATTTGGTTGCCTTGGGCAACTTCACCAAATTTTGAGAACTTCTTTGATCCCCTTAAGAAATGTCATATTAGGACCCCTTAAGACATCAATTTACGTTTAGGGTGATAGGATGGCAAGGGGATCTATGTTTAGTGAGGTCCTTGGAAAAAATGACATGCCTCAAGTGAATAAAATTTGGTGACATTGCCCAAGGCAACCAAATTTAATTAAGGGCCTAGGAAAAAAATGATGTCTTTAGGGTTTAGGATTTAGAGTTTAAAGTTTAGGGTGTAGGGTGTAGGGTAATTTAGGATGGCTTTAGGGGATCTTTGTAGTAAGGTCCTACGACAAAATGACATGGCTTAAGGGAATACAATTTGGTGGAGTTGCCTAAGGTGCACCAAATTTCATTTTAAGGTCCTAGGACAAAATGAATTCTTTAGTGTTAAGGGTTTAGGGTTTAGCGAACTTAAGGTGAAGTTTGGGTGGCACTTGGAATAATGGACTTGCAAGTTAGTGCCTAGTTTATGAATAGATTGACTATTTGTGTAATTGAAACACATAATTATGTATTATTAAGATTGAGTTTGATGTATATTTTAACTGGATATTTTTAAAATTGAATATAAGATTATTTTATTTAACATTTTTTTCATTAAAATTTCCCACTTAAATGATTTTTATGATATAAAATGTATAGTATAAAATTAGTTAATGTTGAATCAAGTATTTTATTTTTGATTGTTTGGAATTGAAAGAACCTAAAAGAAAGAAAAGAAAAATATTTAGATTCTTTTAGTGTCTAGGTAACTAGTGCAAAAATTGAGATTTTAGACTAAACTAGAAGCTTAATTAACAAGTAATTGACAACAAGAAATGGAAACAAGGCATGACTAAGAGAGATCAAAACATAAAATAGAAATGAATGTTGAATACTATCTAATTAAGTGACAATTGAAAATCGATTGTACACTTGGATTTATGAATTTGCTAACTAAATTTGCAAACAAACATCGATAAAATTTATGAATTGTAACTATTCTTTAACATATTGTTTTCCAATCTAATTATAAATTAACATTGAAACTAAAGTTTAACATATCGTTTTCTCCATACAATGCAAATGAAATTTAAAACATTTAAGCAATGCAAATGTATTTTCTTGAGCTCAAAATTAGGGTTTTCAAAATTAAAATGATTTGTTCGATTTCAATTTAGGGTTTTAGCAAAAAAAATTGTTTCAATTCAATTTAGGGTTTCAATTTCTAAGCAATTAGGGTTTTAAATGCAATTTTTTCGTTTCATTTCAAACTAGGGTTTTCAAATCTATTTTTGTTTGATTTGAATCAGGGTTTCAAAGCTTTTGGATTAGGGTTTCTAACATTTTTTGCCAAATTTCACCAATTTCTGGTTTTGAAATGTACCATTTCGCCTCTCTGCTTCAATTAGGGTTTTCAAATACAATTTTTTTTGGTTTGATCAAACAATTTAGGTTTCCAAAGCTAAATTATGTTTCTAAAATACAATTCAAGGTTCATTTTTTCATTTCCATCGAGAAATCTTCAAGTTTCATTGCATTTTTTCATCTATTTCTACAATTCCTCATTTCTACCATAATAGGAAATAAAATGTTTAAAAAATGAAATAAATTTAAAAAAAATGCTAAAAATAGTTATTCTATTGACAATTTCAATAAAAAACGAAAAAATGCAAAAAAATGGGGGTGGACGAGTACCTGGAGACTATTTGTGGAGGTCACTGTTGCTCGAATTTGGGATCCTATGCACAGGTAAAATGCAATTTGTTTGTTTTAAAAAATGAAATGTCTATTATGCTAGGGATCTCGGATAAAACGGTATCTCGATGGCAAATCGGATCTCGCTGCAATTAATTGGGATCCCGCTCGTCCGTTGTTCGACCCTTTAGCAAATGGGATCCTCGATTTTTAAAAAGCTGATCCTCGCGATTGCATTTAGGGGGTCGGATTCCGGGTTAAACGGATCCCGCTTAGAAAAAATCTGATCCCATTTTGCAATGTCGATTTCTATTTTTTGCCTAAGGCAAAAACTTCCACATTTCTTGGACTCAACTTTGTGCACTCACCCAATGATTGATTTGTCATGTTCTTAGTAGTCGATTTAATGCTTGCAATACATTTTATATGGGATAACACTCTAAGTTGTTGTAAATTAATGATGAGTGAGTGAATACTTCTTGAGATGAAATATGTCTTATTTCACATATTGCAGCCTTCTTGCAATCTCGCATGTATCTTTAGAAGTTGAATAAAAATATTGTCTATTTTTTGCATTTTGTATGATGCGTTGAGATAGAGAATGATTGGAATGTTTTTTGTTGTTATAACTTCCTTATTTTACCCCTCTAGGGATTACTCGTAAATATAAATATTGCACATACTCTCTAGAACTTTAATGATACTCTAGAAAATATTATGGAATGAACTAGATTCCTTATGAGTTATTGAATCTAAGTCAACCTTGTGGTTGCAAGACTAGTTTCTCGAACTACAAAGTCTCTATGCTACATGTACGTAGGCAAGGCCATCAAGGATGAGCCCTTGAGACTTTAGGTCGGCCCTTAGGGCCTTAGGCTAGTATATTATTATTTGATATGTATTGATGGATTTTGTGGAACTAATATCTGCATTTAGTTTTGCAGAAACAAGTTTGTACCCAAGGGCCCTTAGGGCCTTAGGCTAGTATATTATTATTTGATATGTATTGATGGATTTTGTGGAACTAATATCTGCATTTAGTTTTGCAGAAACAAGTTTGTACCCAAGCGAGATTATGGAGCTAAGGAAGAACTTTCCATCTTATGAAAATATATTTTTGACTCTTTGTGGATGTGAAGAAATTGCATAAAAATGTTATATCTTATATTTGCAAATGCATTGATTTGTATAAAACTACTTTCCAAATCTGAAGTTTATAAGTTAATAAGAGGAAAAATTCCCTCTTGTTTATTATTATTTTTAATTATTTTTTACTAATATAATACTAAATTGAGTGGGCATTACACAAGAACCAAATTGTTGACCTTATTGGAAGAGTTTCCCACCATCCATGTCAACTCCAAATCAACAATACTGACCATTTAAAATTGTATGGTAGCCTTAATTCTTGCTATGTTTCCCACTTGTGATAGTATGTCACCTTTTGTCTTGGAGCAACAACTTCAAGTAGGTTGTGATAGTCTTTGTGGGGCCTATTAAAGGCTACAACAAGCTTTGGAAAGTATCAAAGACTTTACCATATGCACACCTCCCTTGGTAATGAGTTCCCAAAGTAAGCACAACCTGCTTTGGGGGTATGGAGTGGTACGACTAAGTACCACTTAGCCAAAGCAATATTTAATTAATTTCACTAGCACACACAACACTTGTACTTCTATTCAAAATCCACTTGCACACACGACAATAATTTCACATATATTTTCACACTTACAAAATTTATTATTTGTCTATAAATTAAATAACTTTGTACCAGCACACTTAGGAACCTGTAAAAACTGTATAAATAAATTGTTCTGCTACAAACCCTTATTTGCAAACATTCAACACAAAGACAATTTTTGTACGAAATTGCTCCAATGAAATCTGAGGGTTTTCATCCTCAAACCCCAAATCTTTAGCACACTGTCAACCCCTAGCTAGAATCGCACTACCTTTCAAGTTTTCATCCATTAAGAAACCATTGGGGTTTTCATCCCTTTGATGAGAAATTTAGCCACATGCACAAATCTCCAATAGAGAAATAAACAATAGCTAGAATGATTTAAATGAACTCACAACTTTTTACACCCTTTTCGAAAACTTTTCCAATAATATTGTATAAAATCACTTTATAAATTAACTAAGTCTAACTACTCCAAAAAGTAATTTATTTTATTTTTTAAAACACTTTCGATGCATAAAGTCACTTTGAGCTTAGTCAATGTTTTTCCTAGCTCAAAGTTACCAGGGGTTCTCACAGTGTGTTTCCTGTGGCTCATTTAGGTGATTGGACCATACTTACTATTTATGGTAAGTCACTGGGGTCTCTGGTATGGTCAATGGCATAATTACTATTTTGTGCATGATGGCATATTTAAATCCTGGTTCTATCTTGGCATGATTATGGTCCAAGGTATTAAGTATTAATAACGTTAAATAATAATATTAAATTAAATACTTTAACTTTATGTGTTATTAATAAATTAAAAGGGACTTTATATTTAAAAGGATATAAGTGATTTTTAAAGTACACTTTATAATAGTAAGTGCCATTTTAAAAAGGGAGATATAAGTGACTTTTAAAAGGATGTTATATTATAAAGTTGTGCGCCACAATTAAAAGAATGAAAGGTGGGAAATGAATGAAATGAAATATATTTCAAATGTGAATTTGGGCGTGGAGTTTGCAAAAAATATAAAAGGGCATTTGGAGCTCATTTTGTATTATTCATGTTGATAATATATTTTGCTCTAAGGGTTTTATAGGAGGACTAGAGAGTCTGAAATACTCCACTTCACCAAGGACAACAACCCTCATGAGGAACAACTCGGTACAGGAGTGAAAGATCTCCCAAGCCAGCTTGCAGACAATTCCATTTCCAGGTGTTGTGCATTGTGCTTGAAGAATTGTTTAGAGATTTACAGGAAGATTTAGGAGTTTTCTATATCTTCAATTACGAGTAATGAGACTTCGATGTTTGAATGATTTACCTAAAGATTTGTGAGTATATTATTAATCATTTGCAAAGCAAGGTCGGTTGTCATTGAAATATATGAATTCTTGTGAAGTCCTGGAGACAGCCTGGTTGGGACGTGGGGTTAGAGTTTTATATTGTGCATATACATTTGATGGTCGTGGTTATTCTTATGGTTTGTAGCTGCCATTATCTCTTGTGTCCCCTATAGGCTTCCAATGAGGAAGCAAAATGATCAGTGTTTGGACGTTAGGATTACTAGGGGCTGCAGGCGCCATTTTCTATTGTAGCTGCATGTTCATTGTTGGTCGTTGGGCCTAATTTCTCCTTTCAAAACTGCAAATACCTGGAACGTGGGAGTTTGGGTGTTTATGACGCCTAGTTTGGAGTGGCTAGGAGCAAAAGGAGAAGTCGTGGGTGCTTGTAGACTGTAACTAAACCTTGTTGGGTGCCAAACAACTTGCCAGATGTGAGTCTGAAATGTCCCACCCCAAGTGGACACTTGCAAACTAAAATTTATGTCTTGTTTGAATATTTGATTTTCAAAATATTTGGGTTTTGGTTTTCAAATGATAATTTTCCAGGAGATTTAAGTAACACAAATATACAAAATGCAAAGTATAGAAATGCTTAACTATGAGGCATCAATCTAAACCTTCAATACAAATTTATCTTTGCATTCCTATTATATTAAACTCATACTCGGAATATTGAAGATAGTAAGTGCAAATCTGAAAACTATAATAACAATAAATCTGGAAATGGTAATCAACATCTGGAAAACCCTAGAATTGAATGCCTAGTACAATATCAAAGATTCTCCACCTCCATTAATCTTCAATTTGATGACATTGAACCAGCCCGCCCAATGTAGTGATGGAAAGAAGCTTAGAACTTAGGCATTTCTGCCTCAAGTTCAAACATCCAGCAAAGAATGAAATGTACAACCAGCATAGATGGAAGGTATAGCTTCCAATAAACCTCATGTGGTTGTATAAAGAAGTGCAAACAACAATGAAAGCCTCAGTAATGGTTATTCTTTGAATATTTTGATGTTTGCTCTTCAAACCCTTTGAATTCCTCTTGAGATAAATCACCACATATCTGCATAATATGACTCCCACGTGCCAAAGAGAGAATGCATAACTTAGCAATAAAGATATTCCATAATGATTGTCTCCAACCTTCTGATCAAACCCTTGTAAGTTCTGAAATTTTCTCCAATGAGACACAATGTGACTTCAGAAGCAAAGCCACCTAATGTATGTAGCCTTCAGATGATCTTTCACACCCTCAGGTAGCAGAATCAAAGAGATGCTATGCTCTCCAAGACCCAAATTGCAGAAAACCTTGGTTCTTCCTTCTCCAAAGCAAGAGCTTTCAAAAATCATAAGTGTAGAATAGATAGATAGCCAATTTTCTTTTTGATGAATGCTTTTATATCTCCTCAAGAAGGCACAACCTCCAAGCGCTTTTAATCATTAAAAATAATATATTTTATTTGCTTTTGTTGTGACTTTATAACATCTCATTAAAAGGGCACTCACCTCAAGTCATTTTATAAATTAACTTGATATCATTAATGACCCCTTTATTATAAAGTCAACTTAAGTCATTATAATATGCACTTTAATATTTTGACTTTATAATATTAAATACTCCGTTAATATAAAGTCAATTAAACATTTAATGATGTGCACTTTTATAATTAATTAATTAATTATTATTAAAGCATTACTTTAATAATAATTAAAACTTCATAACTCCAATATTGAACCTCATAAATCAATTTCGTCTGCGCCAGGAGGTAGCCCAATGCATTCTCTGCTCACTAGGGTGTCTTACTAAAAATAGTAAGGTTGGCCTCTATCATCCAACTAACTTACTATAAATAGTAAGTGTACACAAATGAAGCCTGAAACCCCTAAATAACAAAGCCTCAAAATATGCAAAGGATCCAAAGAAGCCAAACGTTGCAAACTGCCAATTGAGATACTAGATATCTCCAAACAGGGCCCTCTAAACACCATTATTAGCTTACGAGGACCCGATGATAGGCTAAACCTCCAAACTCTGATGCTCGCTCAAAAAGGGGACATTATAGTCCACCCTCCCTGAAATTGCTTTTCCTCAAGCAATCACAATTGAATAGGAAACACCACTCCAATAGAGGCACAAGGGAAGAACTGTAGAAGGTCTTTCATGTCGTCAAATAACTCTAGCAACACCTGCATAAACAAAACTAATAATACACATTGTCCAAGGTCAACCCCTGTACCACATGTCTCAGAAGTACAAACACCAAGAAGAAGCAACTCAGGGAACTGACATGATTTGCTTCTCACATCAATGCATTGATATACATCATACCAACAACCCATCTCATGCGCACAACAATTGTGCATCGTAATCAACACATGTACAAGTGGATCAAGAGTGAGACTGTAAGAACTCAACACACTGTTCATGCAGTGAAACTCATCAGTGAACCCTGACTGGAAACCTGATGCACAAAAAGGATCCCAAAGCAGACGGTAGAGTGCCCAACCATATAACCACTGTATCCACTAGGTAGAAATCAAACTATGCTCAACATCAAGATATGTAACTACCCCAATGTAGGACAATCTACCAATCATATAAACAATGCAAAATATCCCTAGATCCCAAACCCAAAATGGAAGTCTGCCATGCATATCACCCACTATTCTGATATCAACTTCACCATACAGAGAGTGGTGAAGCAACCCAATAAGACCCATTCGAACTTCAAAGCCAACCCTGTTACCACCTGGATCCCAACACGACTGAAACTCACATGCATCAGTATGAGGTAAGTGTATCTCGATGTGTTCATATTACCACATCCCCCTTCATCCTCTGCAAAACTCCTATGGATGTGATGACTATCACTTGTAGATGCTAGACGATATGTAGTAGTTCCTCCCAAGTCGAGAAGATGATATAACTCTCCTCCATCACCGATGTAAGGACTAAACAAGCCATCATGCTTACTGATACCACAATCTCTCTGAAACCATGTTTCCAATGGAATTTTTTGAGACAAAGAACTAGCGAACTTTATCAAGTACACATTGCATGATGGGAATCTGATCTCTGACCCTACAAGCAATCCCCTATAAATAATTGAGTCGGATATCTATAGTCTCTAGTTCCATCTTCTGAACATGGTAACTCCTCATCTCATAATGGAAAATATAAATCCTGAGCCAACCCACACCTACGCATCGAGTCATCAACGTGTGGACTAAAGGAGAAGTGATGAGAACTCATCACTATGCAGTCAAGATAAAAAGCACCTGCCTATGTCAATGGTTGACCGTCATAGTCATAGGGAATACACTCCTTGATCCCTTGAATCAGAAGATGGCTCAAGTCTCTGATCTTGAATGGCTAATTGGATAGGTTCTCCCAATCTTCTCTACGTACCCAATAGAAAAATCTCTATCATGAAGCAAATGGAGATATTTTGATTTTATCTCCTTCAAAGTGCTCCTAATAAACTGCAAGTCACGAATGTGAGTACCGGTCGAAACCCCAAACCATCTCTCCTCAAACTCTGTTGTCCAAAGGAGGTACTCAACATACTTATGCGTGCAATCGAAACAAGATAAGGTTTGGACAACCTTATCCTTAGTCACTATCAGTTGTCCCTTGAGTCCTGGTGACCCATTATGCTCATGCCTACCATCCACCTCAACCATTGCATTACTCGATCTGCTGGCAGATGTAGGAGACATACTCCCACTAGTAGATGCCTTGTTATTTGCAAACACATGAGATGGGACAACGTGATGATTTGTCTCGCTAGTCACAAGACTCTGCCTCCTCAACACGAGACTCACCAAGAGAGATCTCTACTCTGCCAAAGTAGAGTCTAGTACC
Organism: Sequoia sempervirens; assembly: GCA_007258455.2. Lineage (NCBI taxonomy): Eukaryota > Viridiplantae > Streptophyta > Pinopsida > Cupressales > Cupressaceae > Sequoia > Sequoia sempervirens. Next base: position 69,583 of record VDFB02106837.1, on the reverse strand, counting down.
CTTGTCATAAGTGGATGCATGCACCTCATTGCTAACTGGACCAAAGGGTGTATGCATCTCTGCCTCTATCGTACCTAAATCACAAGCCTTCAAACCACAAGTTCTACTCTCATCCATGGACATCATGGCATCCTTGGAAGACTGAATCTCTACCATGGACGATGACGATTGAGCCAAGCTCAATTCCTCATAGAGCTCATCTATCTGTATCTCCGATTCTTGAAGGGCTTTCTGAGTGCTCTTCAAGGAATCCTCCATAGTAATAAGCTCATCAATAAGCTTATCCACTTCCCTTTCTTTCCCCTTAAGTGCATCAAGACAAGTCTCACCAAACGTGAGTAGGTGATCCCTATCCGAGAGTAGTTGCATGTAATTGGACTTCATTTCCATCAACACCTCTCTGAGAGCATGATAACCTACAAGGGAAAGACCTTCAGGATTATTCAATAACCCTAGAATCCTCCAACAAAACTTTTCCATTAGCTAAATAGTGTCATCAAAGTGTCTAATGGCTACACCAATTTGGTCCTCGTTTACCCTCAATTGTCCTACCAATTGACTATACTCCTGGGACTCATCAACGTCATGTGAATTTTTTGATTTGTTCACGTCTTCTAAGGTCTGACATACAAAATCAGACTTTTTGTGGCATGAATCCTCAACACCTGTTGCATCATTAATACTCAAATCTTGAGTATCTACATTAGAATCCACACAGCCATCCTCCTCACGTGTAATAGTTGTTATCTCATGCTGATGCAAAGTAGTTTGACTGCTGTCACAAAAATCAGAATTGTTATGGATTGTATTCTTCATACATTCCACATTTTTGACACTCCCATCTTGTGTGCCAATGTTAGAAGATCCTTCCACAATATTTGCCTCGTGCCATAAAGAAATATTCTACCATGTGCTCACTCGATTACCTAGGACCCATGAAGCCCACTAAGTAATTTTCATAACAACATTGCAATATGATATAGGGTTGGAAATAGAACAACAAACAAATTTAGAGTCTTGAAAGATCATTTTTCATCTGCTTCAGTAGGGATGAAAACCCTTTCATCTGAGGCCAAACTATTCATTAGCCTAAAAAATTATCTATCAATGACACAAAGGCCATATCAAAATCTGAACCCTATATTGGTTTAGACAATTCTACAAAGCAACAATCTATTGAAATGTATTTACAAAAACTGGCAAGGGGAATGTGTCTAGTAGCTCAACACAATGGCTCCAATTACTAATGGTGCAAAGATTCTATAAAAATACCATGGAATATTCTATCACTGCTATCCTGCAATTATTCCCATTAAAAAGATACATCATTTAATAAAATAAGTATAACCATCAAAAGGAAGAAAGCCATAAAACATTGGTTCTTGTCTGATGTGAAAGTCAAAAGGAAGAAAGCCATACAACATTGGTTCTTGTATGATGTGAAAGTCTGAAGAGATGTCCTAATCTCCTTGAATGGTAGAAACCACCTTTAATATATATATTGTGCAACAACATTTAAAAACTTTATAATACAACATTAGCTCCATGCCATTAAAATTTTAAAAGTCATACTATATTATACTTTGGTGTTTTCATTCCAATCACCTTATTGAGATCTATATTTGTACTTGTCCCTTTGGTTAATTTTGAAAGAGAAAGACAGTCTAAAAACAATCTAGTTTGGTCCTCACCATAAAGAATTCCAAGCACAAGCCCAACGACTACAGCTGTCATAATCACCCATATCAAAGCACTAAGTACCTTTTCCCAATGCTCCTGTCAAATACCAAATATAAAACTTGCATGTCATATTTGTGAATACATTTCGTAACATGAATAAAATTTCTAGTACTCTCATGGCAAGCTGAACTGCCTTATTTTACTATATAATGTACTACATAATATACTATTAACACCATAAGAATAATGGTACAATTTGGAAGCTAACTTAAATGTTGAAAAGCCAGAGAGGATTTTGAGAGAGAGGGGGTGAGAGAGAAAGACTCACTTTTCTTGATCTCCTTCGTAGTAAAACATGGCAAATGGTATGACAAAGAACACCAATACTGCATCTAGAATATATATTGCCAACCACAGATCCTTCATAGAAAGTGTTAATTTGCATGCCCCATTGTATATTGCATGGCTGCAAGCATGTCGATTTGCAACGTCTGTTGGCAACATCAAAATGGAGATTTCGGCAACTGAAAGGCCAAGAACTACCACTAGCTTTAGAAAATATGCTTGATTAAGGTCATCGGGATGCTGAAAATTAATAAGCAGGTAGATATTGAAAAGAAAAACAAGGACACACACTACTGCTGCTACCACAAACAAAGCCAAATTGAAATCACCCATTTTTGTCCTTGTTTTTCAACTTTGCAAACAATGATCAGAACTTCTTCTGGGTAGGCATAAGAGCACATTGTTCTGAAGTGGATAACTCTGGTACCTTTCAACCTTACTTATGAAGAGTTCACTGCATATGCAAAGACCACGCTCAACGCACAAGATGTTAATCACTTACAGACAAAAGTACAACTTCAAAATACCAATGTTCCACGGGGTTTTGGAGGCGAGGACGGGGGGACGGCAGGGGACGCATTTTGGGGACGCGGGGACATGGGATCTAAGTTTGGGGACGGTGGGGGGACGGTGGCGAGGGGGTGGCAGGGTGCTGAAATACATATAGTACTTGAAAAAAAACTTATAAAAAGATGTATAAGTATAAGAATTATACATCGTGGATACAAGAGTCCCCTAGACGTCTTGAGGACACCCCAACATCCTCAAAGTCCTAGGGGTGTCTTAAAGACAACAACATTGGTGGTGGGATAGTGGCGTTGGTGGTGGGATGGTGGGGGGAATGTCCCGCCCAAGTCCCCAAGTCTGTAAGACATCCCTGTCTAGGAAACGCAAGGTTTTTTGGGGGCGACGCGTTCTCGTGGAACACTGTTGTCATAAAAAATAGAATGGTTACTAGGGCTGATAACAACTTCTTGAGCGCTGAAAGTATCATCAAGGGGTTTGATCAACCTACTATCAAGATGTATGGTCTTCTCATCATCATCTACTTCAACTTTTACCCTGTTTTCTTGCACCTGCTCCTCATCGAACAAGTAGGGCCTTAGATTACCCTCACATTGTTCGAAGACACTATGCAAGAAGTCATATGCAGCTAGAGACAACACTTGTTCTTTCTTATGAATAGCTAGAAGGACAATATAGGCTAAGAAATGTCATCACTGTCATTAATAACTAAAATTATGATAGCCCTCATGTAGTCTTGGATAGATTTGACATGCCTCTCATTGATAGAATCCAAGAAAAAGTGGAACATTTGTAAAACAAGATCATCACAGTCACAATCAATCATGACAATGCATGATCTCACTTGAGCCATCAACTCAAGGATTTTGATCCTCCTTCCAAAAGTAGGACTATTAGTATCGTCTAACCCCTCAAAACTATCAACTATTAGCTACAATATCTCTCTCATTTTACCAGTGTTATAAGGAACCCAAAGAGCTATGATCCTTATAATCTAACTAATACAAAGGACAATAGTGAGCCTAATCTCATTGTCTCTGTGTCTCAAAAACTTATGCTCACCCAAAGAAGTCACTATTGGGGTCATAGCAATATGTAATAATGAAGAAGGTGACTGCTCGACAAGACTTAAGCATTCTTCCAGTCTTCTCAACGTGACCAAGGTATCATACCCAGATTGAGGTCGACTGCCAAGTTTGGTACCCTATTCATAGATATTTCTAGCCAACCACTTCCTATCACCTAATACTATTTCTCTGTCACTGCTTGAACCCATATCTCAAATTAGAGGCTAGAAACTATGAAACTTGATCAATGAGTGTTGGCCACTCAAATAATGCAAAATGTGAGCTCACTAAATATTTGTCTTAACCCAACAGGATGGCAAGGAACCACTCTGATACCACTGAAATGTCCCACCCTAGGTGGACACTTCCAAACTAAAATTTCTGCCTTGTTTGAATATTTTATTTTCAAAATATTTGGGTTTTGGTTTTCAAATGATAATTTGCTAGGAGATTTAAGTAATGCAAATACATATACAAAATGCAAAGTATAGAAATGCTTAAATATGAGGCATCAATCTAAACCTTCAATACAAATTTATCTTTGCATTCCTATTATATTAATGTCACAACCCTACTTTTGAATGTATAAATGACTTGTCACTATTGTTGGAAAACGAATTATTTAGATCATTTATTAATCTTTAGTATTTGTGTAAATAAAGAAAAAAAAAGGGGGGGCTTAAAGGAATTAATGGCATCGATTGAGGGCGAAGTTAGCAATGATTTTTCTTTATTGCTTTTGAAGTAATCAACTAAAAATTATTGCCTTAATAGGCCAACTATGAATTATTAGTTGCTCAGGGTTGTCAGCTCTATCCAAATGCAATTCCCAGCATGCTGGTAGAAAGGTTCTTTCGCGTTTATACTCAATGGCGCTGGCCAAATCCAGTGATGCTATGTTCAATAGAGGAGGGGACTCTAGGCTTAGCTGTGTGGGATCCACGTAGAAATCCTCGGGATCAGACCCATCTAATGCCTATAATCACACCAGCATATCCTTAACCAATAGCACACTTCTCGTAATGACAGAGCAATTTGAAATGGCAATAAGATTTGTGAAGAAATAACATTGAATAAGGCAGACTGGACTGCTCTTTTTGAGCCTTACCGTTTCTTTGAGTTGTACAGAAACTATTTGCAAATAGACATTGTAGCTTTAAATTAAGATGATCTGAGGTCATGGAAGGGCTGGATTGAGTCTCGGTTAAGGCAGCTTACTTTGAAGATTGAGCGGGACACTCTTGGCGTGCTACGGGTACACCCTTATCTTCATGGATACTGTGATCCATCTACTCAGGGAGAGCGTTGTGCATTTTTTTTATGGGTTTACAATGGACTCAAGGAGTGCCAGTACAGGAGGGCCGGCAGTTTGATATTCGAGACACTGTAGATGTGCACGTTTTTCATCATTTCATTTGTTGGAATTAAATTACTTTAAGACTGCCGACCAAACACCTTCTAGAGCCGTCTCCTGCCGACCAAGTGCCGTCCTGAGCCACCCACGTTTTACTCACCACTGCTCACGTCTCACCAGTCTTCATAAATGTTGTATCTAACACTATGCTACAGTATACCTAGAATTTATTAAGGCATTGGCTATAAATCAAACAACATGAACATGGTTTCGTAAGGGGCTTAGTTTTCTGCGTTCTCCAGTGTCTTTTCATTTCTGGTTGCCTGTCCTTGCTCTTTACTGTGTTAGTCTTTCAGGTATGTGAGTTGGGTTGATCTGAGTTCATTGTCCATCTTTCTGTCTGCACATTTCATACGCCAAGTCTGGATCTATGTATCTGTAGAGTGATAATAAATATGCCACTAACATATATGAAATCTATGCGTCCCTTTAATTCATTGAATCTGATTTGGGTCAGGGATTCATAGTTAGATTCTCCATGTTTTATTTATTCCCAATCTATGAAATTTACATTGTATACATGTCATTGAAACTCAAACTTTGAATTTGAGACAGGATCCATAATTGTTATAATTTCTTTTTCTGGAAAGAATTCCTGCAACAGTGTATTATTCATTATAGGAATTACATACGACATTTGAAAAATAATCATTGTCAAAATCCAAGTTAGATGCTTGCTTATGCACTAATATTGTTGTTCTTGAATATCTGACCTTGGCGAACCGCTGAATTTTGCTCTTTCATAGCATACCTGTTATAAAACTAAATCATTTTAGTTCACTTTCGTGCAAATTTAAACCTAGACTTTATTAAAGAGGAATAAGCATGCATTTAAAGTTCTTTCCTTTAGTCTCACAGTTGTTTTCCTCTAGTCTTTCCTTTTAAATAGATAGAAAGTAGATAAGCTAAAAGATCTTTAGTCTATTTTTTAAAAAAAGATAGAAAGATAGATGTGTAAAAGAATGCCTTATCTCTTTTTTTTAGATTTTCTTACCCTTTTAGAATATTTTAGGTATGTTAAGTATTTAGAAAGAAATAAAGTTTTAGTTGATCTTTTTTTTAGAATATTTTGGATATGACACATTTAGAAAGAAATAAAATCTAGTTGATTTATAAATTGCATGCAATAGATTTAGTTATTTTATTTTATTTTTTTCAAAAATAGTAAGTATTGAAAAATAAATAAAAATAGCTTTCAAGTAGTTCAAAAATAAAGGAAATTATATAAATAATAAAGAGTGAAAAGTTAGGTGAATGTATATAATATTTGGGTTAATTCTTGTGATAATAAAATTTTCAATAATTGCATTTATCAAGTCCAATTGTGAGTAGGAACATAATTTAAATTGTTTAATATAATAATAAAGATAATAGTGAAAATTATCAAGGAAGATCTAATTCTCAAGTGATACCAACTGAATATTTCAAGTGAATGGTAAGGCGTAAAAGAAAATATGATATTTACATTATTACTAATACTATCAATTGGTAAAATATTAATAAATATAGACAGTTTTAATATCATATGGTATTTGTGAGGATACTTAATAATAAGGAGATTCACATTGAGTTATACATTAAAACGTTACGATTGAAGTATTAAAACCTTGTTATCATAAGAAGATTGCTTGGTTTAGAAGTTTTACTTTTGGTACGTATATTAATGAGTATTTAATTAACAATTAGTAGAATTGGTTCATCTTCTATTTGTATTTAATTAATGTTCAAGGGACTAAGAAGTAAGCAAGTAAAATGAAATTCCATTAGATTTATAATGTATGGTTACTTTTGTATTAACCATGATGCACATTCACAATCTTATAGTTCGATTATCTTAGATAGGAATTGAGATACATTACTTCAAAATATTGCATGATGATCATGATATATTATTCGCAAATTAGCTATTAAAGATTGAACAAGATAATAAATGCTTTAAATTCCACAACATGTGTTGTATTTCATCATCTACAATTATGTTCTACATACATTATGACTCTATATAAATTTATGTCATGGTAATTTGATAGAGAAATCATTATGATTCGATTAACTTGCAAAAAAGGGTAATTAGAGATTCACTATTCAATTCACATGACAATCAAAGAAGTATGTAATGTTTCTTTTCAAAAATTTGAACTAATGGTGACTTGGTCCAGATGCAGAAGGGGATGATAGTAGTATATCATTAACCTTCATTAGTAAATACCAATGATACCCAATGGCCATTGCATGAAGGATCAGAAGAGGTATGAGTTATATTTTAATTCTTCTTGGTAATGAATATTATATTCTATGATCATTACATATGAACCTTTAGACTTGGATTCCTAATATGGCTTGATAATCATTTGCAAAACTTAGATTATTGTTAAAATTATTAATTAGTGGTAAGTTGGTGACATGGTAGAAATAAATTTTGCAAAGAATATAATTATTTTAATAGGTACATATTTTACCATATTATTTATTTTTATCTTACCATTAAATTACTAAGTATTTTATTAGTAAACAATAGTCAAAATTTTGGGTAAAAGAAACATTCACTAAAATAGTTTCCATTCCTTTTCAAATCAATATGTTACTCTTATCATCACAGTCCTAGTAGAAATTAATTGTATTTGTGTATGAATCCTTGTATCAAATAGATCAAGTAAAATTGTTATTGAGTTAGTGAGTAATCTTGAGTTTCTTAAGAATCATGAAATATTAATGGTGAGTTGAGGAATTTCAAGGAACTCCAGTTACAAGGCATGGAATATCTTCTAGAAAATTGACATCCAACTAGGACATATTGGAAGGAAGGTAAATATGTAAGATTATATTATCTCAATCAATTATCTTTAGAGAAGGAAAAATAAAATCTTATTAATTAATGTTGCAATTGTAAACCTCTCACTGTCATTTATTTTTATGCCTATCAAGTTAACATGTATAACTAGTTAAGAATAGTCATGGATATTGAATATCACACATTATCTATTGTTATGATCAAGTAGCTTAAATGGGGTTACAAACCTTAGGGGAATCCTATACTTTTACATTACCTTTGCTAAATCTACATATTCGGATGAGAATATTGGGAATTACTTATGGTTGATAGAATTTTTCCTCATTCGAGGTTAATTTAGACTTTTGATCTAATGTGATTAAGTAGTGAACTATGTTATTATAAACTTATAGATTAATTACATTTTTGGTCTAAGGAATCCCTTTCGGTTTCACCTAAGTGGGTGGCAACCGACGAAGTACTGTCTAGGAAAGATTGAGTCCTAGAAAGGGTTGCATACCCGCTATTACAGTACTTATATTTCTTCTTTTACTATCTATAATTAACTAAGCCCATCTGTAGTCTATTTCTTGCTCGGGGGTTTGGCTAGAGCCTACGCGGCTTCATGATGCCAATACGGTCGGGTGGTGAGCAAGTTTTACTCGTTGTACGCATCATTGTAAACATTTGGACCTTGATGATGTTATTCATTCTTATTGATCCTACAGTCACAGTGTTATGTATTTATGGTTCTTATAAAAAAAAAAATCGTAGGATTTTTCAAGCTATATGACTAGGTTATTACAATTAAACTCATACTTGGAATATTGAAGATAGTAAGTGCAAATCTGAAAACTATAATAATAGTAAATCTGGAAATGTTAATCAGCATTTGGAAAACCCTAAAATTGAACGCCTAGCACAATATCAAAGATTCTATGCCTCCATTAATCTCCAGTTTGATGTCATTGAACCAATTGCCCAATGTATTGATGGAAAGAAGCTTAGAACTTAGCCGTTGAAATATGCTAACCAATTTTTTTCGATGAATTGACACAACATAACCAGCACTTAACCAACTTGGTTAGCGTTAGCTCCAAATAGAAAACTGAACTTGTAATGAACTCACACCAAGAATGCACACTCAATCCCAATGAGGGATAGGTGTTGTCATATGGCGGAGGAGCTAAATGAAAATACTTGAAAGAAACTACTCAACGTCAATAATGTGCACTCAAGATCCCACTGAGGGCGAGGTGCTAACATATGATGGAGTGTTGAATTGAAAGCTAGAAACTGATAGGCGGATAACCAGCCATGAGCTATTACAAAACTAATTCATCCGCTGTGGCGGCCATCCACAGAGTTGTGGGGATTCACCACTATGAAAGTGGGTACAAGAGTGTTACAAAAAAATTATCCACACTGGCGGTAAACCTTCCAGGGGTAATTTAATGAGATAATAACAAGTAATTGCAGAACTGGAAATGGTTGGATTAGTAATGCTCAATCTCAACCTTTACAAATTAAACTCTGCAGATTACAAATTACAATGATAGAGAATGAAGCTTAGGAAGAGAAGTATGAATTCTAACAATCATATAACACTCCAAAACTGAAGTATGAATTCTAACAATCATATAACACTCCAAAACTGAAGTAGAAGACCAAAAACTGAGAACTATAACAGTCTGATATAAAAATCAGAATTCTGGAAATTCAAACCAACTAACAGAGAAAATCATGAAATGCTCATAACTTGGTCAAATTACCTCCGAATGATGAGAAATCAGTTGCAAATGCTTCCTAGAGGTTTGGCGCCCAAGATGCAATCCAAAAACTAACACCAGAAGCTCCAGATAATTTAAGCACGAATTCCAATGCACCTCAAATGGTACGACCTTCTTGAAAAATCGATTTTGCAAGATAAATTCAAATACTTGGAAATAAATTCCAATCTTTTGAGGAAGGGGACGCCTTGAACCAAGAATTGATTTGCCAAAGTACCCAGAACAAAATTAAAATCACTCCAAAAGATATGATCAAAAACCAGCTTCAGCTGTAGATAAACCAATAAACCAAAACTGTAAAAATACTTCAGAAATTCTTCAATCTTGATGCTCAATCTGCTAGTCTGATTTGAGAAGCAAAAATAATCCAACTAGGTGTTGTATTTCAAACACGAAATTGGTAAGGGGCTAGGAGGCAGCATCCTCGAAGCAAAATGTCCATTGTCATTTTGACAGCATAACAATATGATAAACAGTAGATACCAAATGCTGGAGTAAAGCCTTCATTTTATAAAAAACTGAGAAACTCTTCACTTTCCAGGAGAAACGCCAAAAGACACCTTTTGAAATTCTTTTCATCTTTTCAAAAATATTAATTCCTCAAAAAGGTGGCGTCCATTTTCAAACTGATAGAATATTTCAAAAAAAAGAATAAATAATCTTTTAATGAGGGCGTACCCTTCATGGCCCACTTTTAAAACAACTTTAAGTTATCTCCTTAGGCCAAGGGGGTCAACAGAGAAATAAAACATTAATGCCTTTATTCAAATATTATCACCAAACAAAGCTTTATGAAGACAAAGCCTGAACATAAACAACTGCACCAGCTGGGAAGGATGACTGAGGATAGTCAACTGCACACTCCCATAAATAGTATTTACTAAAAATAGTAAATAACATAAAATGCCACAAAACTCCAAGCCAGGAAACCCTAATTTCTCCTCATTCCAGCCTACAGGTCTCCAGAATAGGCTGATGAACTGCAAGGCTAATCACTGATGAGAAGGGGACATTATAGTTCGCCTTCCTCGAAATTGCTTGTCCTCAAGCAACTGAAAAGATGGATGCAACAAAATCTGTTCTCCTTCCCACGTGGCATCTTCAATAGGCAAATTCCTCCATCTAACCAAGTATTCTTTGATTGTCCTTCTCCTCAAAGAATGCTCTCTAGTATCAAGGATTTCTTCAGGAATCAACACCAACTGACCTTCCTCATCCAATGTAGGTAATTCTGAAGTAGCCACCACGTTGTGTCCAATTGCCTTCTTGAGGCGTGACACATGAAAGACATTATGTACTTTGCTTTCAGCTGGAAGCTCCAACTCATAAGCAACTTCACCAATCCTCTTGGTGATTTTGAAAGGACCATAAAAACGTGGCTTCAACTTTTCTGCACCACTTTTCTTGAGAGAAGATTGTCTATATGGCTGAAGCCTCAAGTAGACCATGTCCCCAACTTCAAAAGACCTCTCAACACGCTGCTGATCAGCGTATAACTTCTGCTGATTTTGAGCTTGTTGCAGATTTTCCTTGAGAGATTTCAAGATGTCTTGGCTTTGTTGTAACATATCCTAGTGCTTGTGGAGCTCTACTATCACCAAACACTAAATCAACAAAATTAGTAGCTTCATAACCATAAAGAGCCATAAAAGGTGACATCTTAATTGACATGTGATAAGAAGAGTTATAACAATACTCTCCTAAATGAAGCCATTTAATCCAAGCTCTTTGCTGTCCTGAAACATAGTTTCTTAAGTAGCCCTCTAACCATTTGTTAACAATTTCTGATTGCCCATCTGTTTGTGGGTGACAACTAGTGCTTGGAGTAAGCATTGTCCCACTTAATCTGAAGATCTCTTGCCAAAAAACACTTAGGAACTTGCTTTCCCTATCACTGACAATAGTTTTAGGCAATCCATGCAAACGGAAGACCTCTTTGAAAAACAACTCAGCCACTTGAGCTGCTGTAAATGAAGTGGTGACAGCAAAGAAATGAGCAAATTTCGTTAGTCTATCAACCACAACAAAAATAAAATCACGTCCTTGCACCTTGGGCAACCCTGTGATGAAGTCCATGGCAATACTTTCCCATTTTTGATTCGGAATGGGCAAAGGCTGTAGTAGACCAGCTGGATAAGAGTGTTCATTTTTATTTCTTTGACAAATCGGACACTCTCTAATGTAGTTCAAGACTTCTTCTTTCAACCCTTTCCAAGTAAATCTTTCACGAATCTGCTTATAAGTCTTGAAAATCCCTTGATGACCAGCAAGGGGAACATCATGAAAAGATTGTAGAATCTTCTTTTTAAGCTTAAATTCTTGCACTAAAAAGATTCTATCTTTGTAGTAAATTATCCCATCAACCAACTTATACCTTTCATCAATCAAATGACCTTCTAGCAAGCTGGTTGCAAACTGATTTTTAACATAATCAACAGCAATTAACTCCTTCCAATCTGCTGATAACTCACAAAGTGACTGCAAATGAGGCCTTCTTGAAAGAACATCAACCACTATGTTATTTTTCCCTTTGACAAATTCAATGTCAAAGTCATATGCTTGGAGCTTACTTACCCACTTCTGTTGCCTTTCATTCAAATCCTTTTGGCGCATAAAATGTTTAAGACTATTGTGGTTAGTCTTAACAACAAATTTACTTCCCACCAAATATTGACAGAATTTAGACAAAGCATGCATGATGGCAAGCATCTCTTTGTCATAAATAGAGTAAGTTTTTTCTGCCCCTCTCAACTTCCGGCTCTCGAAGACAATAGGATGTTTGTCTTGCATTAGAACAGCTCCAACACCTTCACCTGAAGCATCACACTGTAATTCAAATGGTTTTGTAAAATCCGGAAGTGCCAATAGTGGACATGTACTCATGATTTGCTTAAACTTATCAAAAACTTCTTGTGCCTTCTTAGTCCAAAGGAAAGCTCCTTTCTTTGTAATATTTGTGAGAGGTGCCGCTTGATGAGAATATCCTTTCACAAATCTTCTATAAAATCCACATAACCCTAAAAATCCTCTCAAATGAGAAATATTCTTTGGAGTTGGCCAATCAAGAATGGCTCTTATCTTTTCTGGATCAACTTTCACACCCTTTGAACTCATAATGTGGCTAAGATATAAGAGTTCTGTCATCCCGAACTCACACTTTGATTCTTTGGCGAACAAACATTCCGCCTCTAAAATACTAAGCACTTCTTCTAAATGCTTAAGGTGCTCTTCCCATGACTTACTGAATATGAGAATGTCGTCGAAGAAGATGAGCACAAACTTCCTCAACTGCTGTCTAAAAATCTTGTTCATACAAGATTGGAATGTAGCTGGAGCATTTGTCAAGCCAAAAGGCATGACAAGAAATTCAAAATGCCCAAAATGGCATCTAAACGCTGTCTTCTCAATATCTGCCTCCCTCATTCTGATCTGATGATAGCCTGAACGAAGATCAATCTTCGAGAAGAACATGGCCCCATGGAGCTCATTAATAAGGTCATCAATCCTAGGGATAGGATATTTATTCTTGATGGTCTTCTGATTCAATGCGCGGTAGTCAACACACATACGCATTGTGCCATCTTTCTTTTTGACCAGCACCACTGCAGAAGCAAAAGGACTCTTGCTTGGTCTAATGAAATCACTCTCCAAAAGCTCCTTGATAGCTTTTTCAATTTCATCTTTCTGCTTCTTTGGATATCGGTAAGGTGTAGTCATGACAAGCTTTGCTCCTTCTTCTAGCTCAATTATATGCTCAGAACCTCTTTCAGGAGGTCTTCTAGGAGGTAGGCTTCCAAAGACTTTGCTCTTCTTTGAAAGTAAGGCTTGAATATCAGGGTGATATTGCCTTTTCTCCTCCACTGGATCAGCTGGTAGAACCAAACATTCAACAGCCCATTCAACCTGATCGTGACGGATCAGCCTTTCCATCCTCTTCAAAGACACAATTCGAGGGCCTCCATTTGACATCCCTCTTAGAACAACCTTCCTTCCATTAGACTGAAATTTAAGCTCCATAGTTTGCAAATTCAATGTGATCTCACCAAGAGATCGCAACCATTGTATGCCCAACACAACATCAGTGTCTCCAATTCCCACCACATAAAAATCATCTTTAATCTCATAATTTCCTAGTTGCATAGAGAGGTTAGGAATCTTCCTCATGCAAGACATAGTAAAACCATTTGCAACCATTACCTTGAAACCATCAAATTCTTCAGTCTTCAAGCCTTTCTTAGCAACTAATCCTTCATCAATAAAATTGTGAGTTGCTCCGGTATCAATTAGAGCAACTATCCTTTGTGAATTCACAACTCCATGAACCCGAAAGGACTCATTTTTTTGAAAACTTGATAGTTGTGCAAAAGCACTACCATCTCCCACCTCATCGGACTTCTCTTCTGGATCTTCTTCACCTTCACTATCTGCTGATTCGTATTGCTGATCAGACGAATCAGATTTTGATCCATAATCAGAATAGCCCTCCATTCGATTTGCTTTGCCTCTTCCATAGCAACGATGACCCTTAACCCAAGGCTCACGGCAAGTGTAGCAAACTCCATCCTTTCTAAGCTGTTCTTTGAACTCTTCTGATAACCTTGGTGGAAACTTCTTGGGAAGATTTGAAGAATGTTTTTTATCAATGGTTTTGAATGAAACTTAGGCCTTGGGGCTGCCAACTCCATGCTTCTAGCTTTCTTGATAGCTTCATCTAACATTGGTGGATCAAAAGCTTTGACCCAACCCTTCAAAAGCTCCATTAAACCTTCAGCAAAAAGAACCACAAGTCTTCTTTCAGTAATGTTAGGAACCATTACTGACAACCTCTAAAAATCAGCCACATAGTTTTCTAAAGATCCTTGCTGTTTCAATTGTGCCAATTCTCTGAATCTTAATTCTGAATCCTTAGTATCAAATCTCTCGATCAACTTGTTGGTAAACTCATCATATGTACAAATGAGGTTATGGCCAAGAGTGACCAAACCATGAGTCCACCATTCGTGAGCTATCCCATCCAAGTGCAAAGTAGCAAACTTTATAGCATCTCCTTCTGGCACGGGTCTGAGAGAAAGATAATTATCAAGTTTTTGCACCCAAGATCTGGCTGTGCACTTATTACTACCATCAAAATGCTCCATAGTAATTTTTCCCAATGCTTGGTAGAAATCATTTCTAGGTGCCATAGGAGGACGTTGGTCATTCCTTCCTCCATTTCTCCGACTTCTTTGATTTATGAATTGATCAAAGGTCCAAGCATCTCTCAAATCGAGAGGTAAAGAAGCATACTCCATGTAAGCTTGACGTGCATCATCAGCAAAGGTTGGTGCAACTTCAACTGGTTGTTGCTCTTCTATTGTCGTGAAGACAGGAAAAAGGGGTCTAGAGGATGACCCACTATGAATTGCAGCATGTTGACCCACAATTCTATCTCCTTTATTCACCTCAGGATTGCCATTATTAGATTTTCCATTAACTCCACTGCTTTCACCAGTTGGATTATTCTGGGGCTGAAGAACAGTATGAGCTGCTTGCTGATCCAACTTGGACAATAGACGGGACATCATGTCTATCATCCCATCAAACTTCTTCTCAACTCTGTCCCTCTCTTCATTTGCTTGTCTGACACTGTCTGACATTATTTCAATTGTGTGTTCAACTTCTTCCACTGTTTTACCAAGATCTCTTAAGACTCCTGAGAAGGTCTCTGCCTCTGGAACGGGCGGAAACTGATGCTGATTTCTAGCCTGACTTCTGGTGTATGGCCTAGTGTCTCTTTCACTCATCAGATAACCAACTGCAAATTGCCACAGGATGGTAGGGTCTTCTGCTCTGATACCACTGAAATATGCTAACCAATTTTTTTCGATGAATTAACACAACATAACCAGCACTTAACCAACTTGGTTAGTGTTAGCTCCAAATAGACAACTGAACTTGTAATAAACTCACACCAAGAATGCACACTCAATCCCAATGAGGGATAGGTGTTGTCATATGGCAGAGGAGCTAAATGAAAATACTTGAAAGAAACTACTCAACGTCAAGAATGTGCACTCAAGATCCCACTAAGGGCGAGTTGCTAACATATGACGGAGTGTTGAATTGAAAGCTAGAAACTGATAGGCGGATAACCAGCCATGAGCTATTACAAAACTAATTCATCCGCTGTAGCGGCCATCCACAGAGTTGTGGGGATTCACCACTATGAAAGTGGGTACAAGAGTGTTACAAACAGATTATCCACATTGGCGGTAAACCTTCCAGGGGTAATTTAATGAGATAATAACAAGTAATTGCAAAACTGGAAATGGTTGGATTAGTAATGCTCAATCTCAACCTTTACAAATTAAACTCTACAGATTACAAATTACAATGATAGAGAATGAAGCTTAGGAAGAGAAGTATGAATTCTAACAATCATATAACACTCCAAAACTGAAGTAGATGACCAAAAACTGAGAACTATAACAGTCTGATATAAAAATCAGAATTCTGGAAATTCAAACCAGCTAACAGAGAAAATCATGAAATGCTCATAACTTGGTCAAATTACCTCCGAATGATGAGAAATCAGTTGCAAATGCTTCCTAGAGGTTTGGCGCACAAGATGCAATCCAGAAACTAACACCAGAAGCTCCAGATAATTTAAGCACGAATTCCAATGCACCTCAAATGGTACGGCCCTCTTGAAAAATCAATTTTGCAAGATAAATTCAAATACTTGGAAATAAATTCCAATCTTTTGAGGAAGGGGACGCCTTGAACCAAGAATTGATTTGCCAAAGTACCCAGAACAAAATTAAAATCACTCCAGAAGATATGATCAAAAACCAGCTTCAGCTGTAGATAAACCAGTAAACCAAAACTATAAAAATACTTCAGAAATTCTTCAATCTTGATGCTCAATCTGCTAGTCTGATTTCAGAAGCAGAAATAATCCAACTAGGTGTTGTATTTCAAACACGAAATTGGTAAGGGGCTAGGAGGCAGCATCCTCGAAGCAAAATGTCCATTGTCATTTTGACAACATAACAGTATGATAAACAGTAGATAACAAATGCTGGAGTAAAGCCTTCATTTTATAAAAAACTGAGAAACTCTTCACTTTCCAGGAGAAATGCCAAAAGACACATTTTGAAATTCTTTTCATCTTTTCAAAAATATTAATTCCTCAAAAAGGTGGCGTCCATTTTCAAGCTGATAGAATATTTCAAAAAAAAGAATAAATAATCTTTTAATGAGGGCGTACCCTTCATGGCCCACTTTTAAAACAACTTTAAGTTATCTCCTTAGGCCAAGGGGGTCAACAGAGAAATAAAACATTAATGCCTTTATTCAAATATTATCACCAAACAAAGCTTTATGAAGACAAAGCCTGAACATAAACAACTGCACCAGCTGGGAAGGATGACTGAGAATAGTCAACTACACACTGCCATAAATAGTATTTACTAAAAATAGTAAATAACATAAAATGCCACAAAACTCCAAGCCAGGAAACCCTAATTTCTCCTCATTCCAGCCTACAGGTCTCCGGAATAGGCTGATGAACTGCAAGGCTAATCACTGATGAGAAGGGGACATTACAGCCGTTTATGCCTCAACTTAACATGTCCAACAAAGAATGAAATGTACAGCCAACATAGATGGAAGGTACAATTTCCAATAAACCCCACATAGTTGTATAAAGAAGTGTAAACAACAATGAAAGCCTCAACAATAGTTATTCTTTGAATATTTTGATGTTTGCTCTTCAAACCCTCTGAATTCCTCTTGAGATAAATCACCACATATCTGCATAATATGACTCCCACGTGCCTAAGAGAGAATGCACAACTTAGCAATAAAGATATTCCATAATGATTGTCTTCAACCTTCTAATCAAACCCTTGTAAGTCCTGAAATTTTCTCCAATGAGGCACAATGTGACTTCAAAAGCAAAGCCACCTAATATATGCAGCCTTTAGATGATCTTTCACACCGTCAGGTAGTAGAATCAAAGAGATGCTACACTCTCCAAGACCCAAATTGCAGAAAAAACCCCGGTTCTTCCTTCTCCAAAGCAAGAGCTTTCAAAAATCATAAGTGTAGAATAGATATATAACCAATTTGCTTTTTGATGAATGCTTTTATATCTCCTAAAGATGGAACGACCTCCAAGAGCTTTTAATCATTAAAAATAATATATTTTATCTGCTTTTGTTGTGACTTTATAATATCTCATTAAAAGGGTGCTCACCTCAAGTCACTTTATAAATTAACTTTATATCATTAATGACCCCTTTATTATAAAGTCAACTTAAGTCATTATAATATGCACTTCAATATTTTGACTTTATAATATTAAATACCCCTTTAATATAAAGTCAATTAAATGTTTAATGATGTGCACTTTTATAATTAATTAATTAATTAATTATTATTAAAGCATTACTTTAATAATAATTAAAACTTCATAACTCCAATAATGAATCTCATAAATCAATTCCGTTTGCGCCAGGAGGTAGCCCACTGCATTCTCTGCTCACCAAGGTGCCTTACTAAAAATAGTAAGGTTGGCTTCTATCATCCAACTGACTTACTATAAATAGTAAGTGTACACAAATGAAGCCAAAAACCCCTAAATAACAAAGCTTCAGAATATGCAAAGGATCCGGAGAAGCCAAACGCTGCAAACTGCCAATTGAGATACCAAATATCTCCAAACAAGGCCCTCTAAACACCATTATTAGCCTACAAGGACCCGATGATAGGCTCTACCTCCAAAATCTGATGCTCACTCAAAAAGGGGACATTATAGAGTCTAAGTGTGGTTTGCTGCTATTGTGTATGCCTCCATCCTTCATACTCAAAGAGCTCTTTTTTGTTGGGCATGGACCTTCACCTGTAGCCATCAAACAACTCAAAGTTTATCAAAGAATGGTATTTATAATCTAAGCATTGTACTTGGTAGTTTTGGTCATATATTTATATATAATGTGGTTTCTATCGCTGCCCGAAAATAGAAAATAATAAGGGTTTAGTATTGGTCACTGTGTGATGCTATTTGACATTGAAATGTATTTCTGATTATGTATATCCCTGATTATTTTCAATACTCAACAATACAGTGACAAGCATTTGTAGCTCACTTGGTGTTTTGAGTGAGTCCTTGTATGGTAACCATGCAATGTGCAAATCTTCTATTTTTCGAGTTTTACTTGAATGAAATGGAAATACCAATCCATTGAAAATGATCAACTCAGTTAATCTGCAATGTATTTGACAAAATGGTACATATGTCAAACTAAAAACAATAAAAAAATATCGTTCAAATTGGAAGAGGTTATTACATAGAGATTGTTCCATTTGGGGTGGGACTTTAGAAAAACTCCACATGTAAGAACTAAGTCTCATACTCGAGCAATTAACAGATTGTCGTTCGACTATGCCCATGATGGATGTCTAGAGCTACTATTGTATCTTATGGACTAATCAACATTCACATGTATCATGGAGGTGAAAATTTGTCAAGGGCTATCCAAGATGTGATATTGGAGTGATTGAGCTAGTTGTTTTCCCTATCATGCAATTAACGAAAACTAGATCCAATCATTGTATTGTGAGGGTTAGTGGGCAGTCACCTATAACACGAAGGTGATCGATACCAAGTGCTACCCATATTGTGAAGGGGTTAGTTGGCAATATCACCAAGGCCACTAGGTGGTATATGTTAGATGCTATTCCTTCCTAGTTCGATAGACTTGTCATCGGTGGTCTTTCGACAATAGGCATCAAAATCCATCGAATTGATAGCTCGATAGGCTATGGGAATATTGTTAATAGCCTTATGTGATGTGTTTGCTACACTCATTCCTTATCCAATGATTGCAAGTAGTATGGGATGTTTTCCATCATAACAATTGGTGCAAAAGACTAAGATAAAAGATGGGACCCATGCCATGGTGTAGTATGGGATGCACTAAAAGGGTAGGTGTTAGTCACTCATAACGTGTATGTCAATCACTCACTACATATATGTTAGTCGTTCATTGTGTACTTGTGTAAATGACCTTGAGTATTGTTTGCATTGGTATACCGGTGCCCTTGCTTGTGATGACATCAAGTAGTATGAGATGTTTGGTTGTCATCATAGATAGTGATGGATTGGGCAAATATTAGGACACACAATGTAGTATGAGATGCACAAACATTCCTTTTTCCAGATGAGTTTTGCTTACGATATTGTGTTAGTAAACCAAGTAGTGGGATGATGCATACAATAGGTTGCATCGACTTCCACGGTGCCAATTGTTCTGTGTAAACATGTGGTGTATGTGTGGATCATTCACATTGGATATATGTGATGTATGCTTAATTTAGTCACTATTGTACATGTGTTGTGTATGAACTAGTCATTGTTGTACCTATGATGTGTGTATGAGCTATTCAATGTTGTATTTATGATGTGTGTATGAACTAGTCACCCATGTATAAGTGATTTATGCTCAAGCCAATCATAGTGTGTGAATTTGGGATTTTGGAATGAAATTGACCCTATGTGGTTTTATGTGTTTGCACACTAATGATTGGTATTGGTTGAGATGGAACCAACA
This sequence comes from Sequoia sempervirens, assembly GCA_007258455.2. Lineage (NCBI taxonomy): Eukaryota > Viridiplantae > Streptophyta > Pinopsida > Cupressales > Cupressaceae > Sequoia > Sequoia sempervirens. Next base: position 49,397 of record VDFB02106837.1, on the reverse strand, counting down.
CTTTATGGAAAATTGTTACCATTCTATTGTAATTGGACTAAATTGATAGCTTATGCTTAATGAGCAGTCATGAATTAAAATGGGTTTAAAGATCCCATACAAAAGGTGATGATGAACTCTCTGTCAATGGTGTAGGAACTACAATGCCTTTGTTTCCCATTAAGGGATATGTAGGCAGCATCATCGCAAATGAATGCTTGAGGTTTAGGTCTAGGTCTAGGTATGACCCCAAAACTTGGGAGCTTATTACTTTCGAGTGTAAGCATATAAGTGATGGTTTAGAGTTGTCACCACCATGGTGATGGGAGAAGTGCTAGATGGAAGATGCTTGGTTGGCATAATTGGTAATTGTTGTGAATTGATATTAATAAAAATAAATAAAAATTAGTAGTAATCAAGGGGAATTTTTACACCTTACCTCATGTTCACTGCACCAAGCACAATTGTGTGTGACACAATTGCTTACCAACTAAGGAAACATAACGGCAACCTTGTAGTCATAAAAAATCAGTGAAAAGCATGATGCTCTATCTTGCAATCATTAAAAGCTTTAATCTCTGATTGCATAACCAAATATCTACATATTATTACAATAATGCTTAACCCTCAAACTTTAACATCTCAGGGCCAATGGAATAACCAATATTCATATACAATTACAAGTCATTGTAGCATGCCATATATCAATCACATTTGATGGAGGATCATTTAAACTTAAACTATTGTGATAAACCCTATGCATAAAATAATAATACAGATCATATACTTCTTATAATGCAACGCACAAACTAAACATAATACTCCAGAAACAAGGAATTAACAAGTAAACTACAGCTCAATATTATGATGTAAAGATCCTGATTGATAAATATTTGATGCAAAATATCAAAGGGTTTGTTCCTTCAATACTTTTGAAACTTTTCAATTTGAGATTGGCATTCTAGTACCTCTCTTGTCTCTCTTGTCAAGTGACTCGGACATTTCATTTTGTTGTTCTCTATCCTCAACAATAGGAAAATCATCTGTAGGAGATTCATCTCCCTCTGTGCCATTAGAACTACTATGGTTTTGTTCTACCGTAGCCTCCCCTGTGTACAGAAAAAGCACAATTCATACATATATTTAGCATGTTTAATTCTATAGCAACAGATTGGAATCTCAAAATGAATGAATACAACTGCAAATTCCAGAAAAAAGAAAAGCAGTTAATAGAACAAAAACAAATGAGTGAATTGCTACTTAATCAAATAAATCCCACCAATAACATAAATGTTAATTGCATACACCACTTCCTAATGTCCTTGTGATCTAGTATTCATGTCTTAGTATCACTACACAACAAATCTATAACTTGTAAATATAACAAACCAGCAAACCATATTCAACTCTAATTGGTTTTTTTTTTCTAAAGCTATTTTCACATTTCATTATCTTCTCATACATATAAGACATTGGAATTCACTTTTAAGAGAAGTTGAACAAACCTAACTGATGTTCAAATACAGCTAACAGCTATTCCAGCTCACAAAAAAAATCATTTAATTATGTTATCTTTGCATCTTGGGTAAAAGAATAGAGTCCCAGAAATCAGAATTTGGGCTCCCATGCATATTGATTAATTCCCTTGGCAAAAGTTGCAATAAATACATTGCATAATTAGTTGAATTTCTAATGCATCATTTCTCAATGGAGCATGTAATATAGCTGCTCCACCATGGGAAATTGTCATCAATTGGCATGCACCAATGTCAACCGGTGAATTGATTGAGCATTGTTCTCTCACAACATTTTGCAAGTGACTTGCAGTTACTTGGCTTGATATTTTCAGTGTCATCGGTAGCAACATCTACCTACCTGGTTGCATATATATTAATATGATTCATATATCTTTGGGGCCAAGAGCAGGACAATTAGAAACCACAAGTTGTCTCTCCCCATATGCCATCCAATGAAGACTAAGATTACAGTTCTTCCTTTGTGCATGAGATATTTAACTTTTTGTTGCAAGGTGACCAGTTAAGCAAGGGTAGCTATTCCAGCTACTATCCATATGTGTGACAGTTACAACTTACATGTATTAGTTTTTGAAGTTGGTGGATCTATGTTGTACAGGGCAGTATATAAACTTTTGATATAATTTTGTTTGCTTTTGTCCTTCATTATCTCTTTGAATTTTTAAGGATTTATAGAAGATTTGTGCCTTGGACATCTTATCCTTGTCTTGCTGTTTTTCAAATTTATTTGGCGAGGTTTGAGGTAGCTTTTTGGATTTACCTCACTAAAAAAAAAAGCCAACCAACACAAACAAATGATGACTATAATTAATAAAAAAAACAAATTATTCTTCAAGGCAAACTAGATTTTAATAGCTTATTTTTACTATTTAACTTTCAAGTTCAGGAATTCAGCATTTGAAGATTAGAGAGAGAGAGCAAGAAGAAATAAGAGTTGGGATGATAAAATTGCAGCAACAAGTGGACGAATTCAAAAAAGAGATTGAAAGGAGAAAACAAGAAAAGAGAAGAGTTGAAGGTAATTTTGATTATCCTTCTAATGATATTTTGATTGCAGGAAAGAACGAAGATGTAGTAGGGTGTCAAACAAGTGGCACAAAGAAAGAAGAAGAGGATGAATGCGAAGAAATTGATGAACTTGAAGCTGAGGAATGTCTATTGGAAGACATGAAGGATGAAATTATAGAGGTTGCAGCAACAACAAAAGAGTTAAGTGCAATGGAGAACATTGAAGAAAAGGACACCAGAGTCGAAACAGTAAAAGAGGAGTTAAAACTTGCATCTTGTGAGTAATGAAAAACAATTACCTACAGCTACTATTAGACAGAGATCATCTTCTCATGCTTGATGGGAATTATTATGATGCGCTAAAAAGGAAAGAAGAGGAGGTTGATGAGCTCACTCATGAGCTTGAGGTCACCATGGACTCTTTGAGGAGCACTCAAATGGCCCTTCAAGAGTCAGAGACTCGGATTGATGAGCTTACAGTGGAGTTGAGCTTAGCGCGGTCATCATCACTGTTGATGCGGTTTTTGTGACCATACCAAACAGCCGAAGAACAAAATAGTTTGAGCTACTCCGTTCTCTCTTGATCAAAGTATTCCATGCGCTAAGATTGCGAGAAAGTTCGCATGTTCAACTCCAAGGTTCCTTAAGTGCGAATAGACCCAGTTTGGTTGATGTGTATTGCTGTGTTCGTACGAGGGGACTTACACAATTGTTCAGATTTTCACAGTTCGCAGCTAATGTAGGATTTTGAAGGGGAATTCTCACGTGTATGATTTGACAATGTGGTTCCTTTCCTAAAACTAATCAGAAATATGCGGAAAGTAAAAGGGGAAAGGGCCTAAGAAATTTATATTCTATTCTAAATGCAAGATGTGTGGGGCTTCGTTTCAATAGACTTCAACCGGATTTCACCTAGCCTCCGTCGGACAGCCTCAGTAAAATCGGTGCAATCTTCAAAGGGGATAGCAAAAGGTATTCAAGTTATAGTTTAACATGCATACACCATCAGAACAAGCATATAAGTATGTAAACCACAACCGAAGTTAGACCAAGATAATGTCCAGTTGACCACACAAGGCGAGACTTATCATCAACAAGCCGCTAGTGGTATGGAATAAAGCGAAGCTATCTCAATAAAACACCACACACCTAAGTAAGCTACTTGCATGAATTTAATCTACTTGGATACGAAAGGAAGAAGAAACCTTGCTAGCATTTCATGACAAGACGAATTCCATCATCAATGAAAGATCTATTATCATAAAATGTGTTACACAACAATCTCCTCAAAAGTTTTCAAAGGGAAAACTTTCTCTCTTCTCCAAATGATGCAAAATGCTCTACAATGCTACACTATCTAGCTCTAATGCTCTCTCAATGTCTACTCTGATTCTAACGATCCTCTACTCTAATGCCTTACAAATGAGGGGGACTCCCCTTTTATATAGCTAGCCAAGTCCCAAAAGACGGCTAGGGTTACAATCAATAGAGTGGCAGAAGCGTGCCACCTCAGCCCTAACCTAAAAGCTGCCGAGAATAGGGAGTGGTACATTAAATGAATCAAAGATTCCCACTCCTCCCAAAAATAGAAAATGCAATAAATGCTCCATATTCAGTCTTCTAGAAGATCTTCGTCCAGTAGTGTGTTCCCATTGGCCTTCTCTCTGACTGCCAACTCAACAAATCTGCTAAGTACGGCCTCAACTTCCTGAACCGAAATAGGTGGAACACAATCCAACTGAAACTCTAATACCGTGACTGAATGCTCGTGCCTTGTACAAGACTTTCTCCAAGCAGCTAAGGAGTCTTGCGTGTTCTGGATCAAAGTGGAGAATGTAGTAGTATTTTCAAAGTCATCCTGTACAAAGGTCTTAACATCTGCGAAGAAGGGAACCAGCAAACCCCTCAAATTATCAAAACTTATCTCATCTGGATTCAGCCGCCTAGCAAATATGGCCTCGAAAGTGTTCTGAACTCCATCTATAATGTTGGCCATAGCCTTATGTATCCTGGCTGAATCCGCCTGTGCTGCATCGAAGAAGCCACGCCCCGTGATAGCTGAAGAATACCACCGAGAGAAATCATATCGGTCGTTCGCCTGAATGACACCTCCATCGATCAGCAACTGCAATGGCACATGCCTCAATACTTCAAGGTATTTGGATCACCCTTTCACGATAGATAGAGAGCGTAAGCCCAAGCATGATCACACGCATCTATCCGTGTCATAATAGTAGGAGAAACTGGCGAAAAGAAACAAAAGATGGGTCCTGATAAATTTCCTGCAATGCCGGCCGCAGTCCGTTGACCCATTTGTCGCACTCTGTGCCATCCTCCCCAACTCTACTAAGCCGCTGATTGACTCTCTAGGAATATCTGCTGGAGGCTCTATCACTGGTACATCTTGTCCTCGAGAACGAGACAACTGCTGAACATATCCAATCAACGCCTTATGTTCTCGTTTCAACTTCTTATATTTCCCTTCTTTCTTGAATAATCTATCCTTGAGGGCAAGGAAGGAGTTATCACACTCCTCAACGATCTGTGCACCAGTAGGGCGTCCCAAGTCAAGAGTGGTGACCACATAGTTTTCAGGAGCTGCTTCATTCCGGTCACACTCGACTCGTGGGACAGCAACGTGAAGAGTACGAGAGCCATCCTCATCGGTGGAGATCTTCGAGAACTTTCTTGCCTTCTTCTTCGGTGGAGGAGCACTGATCCGGTTCAAGAACTCTTCCATCTCAACTGCTGGATCAATCTCCTCACTCGGGCTTCTTCTCATTCTGTCTTTAAGCCAATCGGGCACCTCATATAGTATATCGAAGGGCTGCTGCTCCTGTGCCTCGACTTCCCTAACCTGTTCAACTTCTTCCTCATTCTGGCGAGGCTCATTGTCCTCAAGTGGCTGAGTATCACCTGACACTATATCATCATCGTCGCCATCATTCATGGCCTCCTCTAACTCTTGCTGAAACTGAGGGTCAGTAATAGTCCCCTCATCATCGTGCTGATCAATCCTGACAGGTACATTGGCACTCTGGCCAATTGACTCCCTCCGTGGAGGCTGAATATCACTCTGTATCTCCGGTACCTGATTCACTGTAATCCTCTGATCAGCAAACAAGGACACCTCCTGTATACTTGGAGAACGTGTCTCCAAAGGTACTGCCACCGTGACTCGTGGAGGCTCTGGCTGAACTAGCTCTTTCTTTCTGGACTCTGGACCCCGTGTAATCTGTTTCTTTCTTCCTCTGGTGGGCGTCCTGTGATCTCCCATCATGTTGTAAGTCAAGGCAATTGACCTACTCTTCAATCTGTTCACTCTCCTGTCAACCCATGCCCTGGTGAATGTCATAACCGGGATGGAGAGAGTATCTAAATCTGCAACCTCGGGCTCTGACCAATCTATAGGCGGTATCGAGCAGTACGCATGAGTACGGATGGACAACATCCATATCCTCATTGACTTCCGGTCGAGGCCGGAACTACCTCACACTCCACGTCCGGAGTAATGGCTTAGCCTTCCTCACTTCAATTTCATCAACTGCATCAGCCCAATAATCTTCTATGGTGGCCTTATGTTTAAACTCCTCCGACAGAACCCAATTGATGTTATGGTGCGGGTCATAGTGTTGTCGGCTTGTATGATATGAGAAGTGATAAAATTGAAGCTCACTCTCAGCTTCTCTAGCTGCCTGTATCGAAGGACACACCTCATCCGAGTTGTCCATCACAATTGGAAACTCTATCCCCCCCTTCTTTTTCTTCTTTTGGATTTTGTCAAAGGCTAGCAACTGTCTAGATATCTCTAGCATTATTATTCTATCTGTCGAGTACTTAGGCAGCCTATATGGATATGAGGAAAAACCTTGCAGCCTAATGTATGAAAATCTCGGAAACTGAATAAACCAGCACCCATACCTCTCAATCAGCTCCTGGGCATCTCTAGAGATTACGTAGTGTAACCCATCTGACGACCTTGTGATGTACATGGTGAATGAATGGATTGACTTATGCCAATTGGGTTATTGCTCGAAGGTTACCAATGATGTACCGCATCTCATGGATTTTGAGCTGGTGAGAGCCACAACCCGGTGGGTTCCTTGGCAAGAAATCCCAGTACCTCGTCATTGGGTACCAACATGTAGACAAGATGGGAGCTCAGCATGTAAAGCGTTTTGGTCCTCCTCAGACTCGGGGAGTACTCATGTATGTGTAAACTTATCCTTCGGCCCAATTGACATAATCCTTGCCTCTAACACCGGGGTTGATGTAATAAAACATCAAAGACTTTCCGAAAATGTGGGACGTGGGCAACCACACCAATACGCTGACAACATGATAAGATCACAATATTCTGCTTGGGGTCCTCAGCTATGATCTGTTTGGCAACCGCCTGAGATGGCTGGAGTGCTCATCCAGTGAAGTGTTAATTGTATCCATTACCTTTGTTCAAAGCGGAAACATACATCCATCCAGCTTCGCTCCTTGGATTTGTAAATCATATTTACGTGAGCAGGGATCAGCTTCATAATGGCTGCCGGAGTAAGATTGGCAAGCACTTGGCCATTTGGTGACATGATCGACTGGTGTTCCTTCTTATAGCAATTAGCGCACTCCATTATCAGCTCTGAGCACTGAATGGCTGGCGGAAAACCGGCAGCTGCATATAATCCACTCCGCACGATGTTGTGTGAAGTGACCGAAGCCCGATGACTTCCAATTCCAAACAGCCTGTTCTTGAAGGTGTCCAGGTTGACCGAGCCCAGGTTAGTGTCCGTCAACTTGCCCAGCTTTGAAATGAACTTCGACTCCGGCATGAATGTTTTACTGAGCTTCTTGATCGTAGCTTGTCTGGAGGCACCATTGTCCTTCCCGGTTGTCCTCGCTTCAGCCATCTGCAACATAACAAACGTTCATCAGCAATTAATTTTAATAAAATAAGGCATGATAGGGGCTGCAGTCGACTTTAGAAACTGCAATAACTTTCTTGTTTGCAAGGCCTGTTCTTTTCTTGAATAAGTTCGAATTCGACCTTAGAACAGATTTCGATGAACTTTGATGACTTTATTTCCTGTCGGTAATCGACAAGTTGAACCTATGACTTAGCACTAGACCAGCAAATATCAAAGCTCCTGAAGTTAGGTACTTTTTGACTTCAAGCCTTATTGTCAACTTCAACTAAGCAAACAAATTTCAGTTCAGCTTCAACACTACCAACAAAGAGCTGTACCTCTTCTACTTCAGCAATGGTACCTCTTTCATTCCAACAAACTCGAAGCGTCTCCTCAACATTGGTTTTGACTCTCAAACCTTGAGTTCAACAGTTTTCACTCTCAGAGCAAGTTCGACTTCTCCAGCTGTGAAAATGAGTGAAAAACCTCTCCATTTTATAGCTAAAATTCGAATTCTAGAGAGTTAATTTTAGCGATTACCATTAAACTCCACTACTCCACTTCTTCAGAATTCGAATTTTCCCTCTACGGATGTTTCGACACTTGTCTCCGGTCGTCGGGAATATTATTCTTCTAGAAACTTGACTTTGACTGGCGTTCTGGATTTTGCTTTCGAAAATTTGATTTAATTTCATCATTTTTTTACTCACCAGCCGGAGCTCTGTCACTTGAATTCGAATTTTTAACTTCATCATTTGCTCTGGAAAATTCATCCTCGAAGAGTTTAATCAAAATTATCTAGGCAACTCCCTTCAGATTCATCGTTCGAAGAAAATTCACTTTGAAAACTCATTTTATTCATGTTTGCCTTAGAAAATTTAAAATTTTCCCTTAGGAAAATTCACAATTTGAGCCTTGATTAAATTCCTCACTGAAAAGGTGTTGGCGAAGCTTGAAAGACTTGGAAATCCATTCATTATTGCAAATGTTCAGTACCCAGAAGCAAATTTTCTCCAGAATGCCTCGAATTCATGGGTACCCAACGAACGGGTTCATTTAATTTTTCGAATTTTGAACCTTAGAAAATATTATTTTCACCATTTTAAATTGATTCTTCGCCTGTGATCACTCTGTGTTGCTCTAACTTCTTGAAAAATTTGAATCATCTTGCAATATCATCGTCTCTGACTTCATCACTGAGAAAAGTTGCTCGCTCTTCGAAAAAAAAAAAATTTATCATCTGAGTTCTAGGCTTATTTTCCAAGGAAAATAATTTTGCCTTAGAAAATATTTCTTTAAAATCATCTCGCACTTTGAGAACTTGCCTTAGAAAATTTTGATTGCCAGTGGAAAGGAATTTTATCAACTTCGTTTGGAAGAATTTACTCATTCCCGGCACGCCTTATTTCTCACTTCACCTTTGGAAAATATTTATTCAAAAACCCAACGCCTTAGAGAAATTTTTAACACTTAGGAAATATCTTATTTTCCTCCTGAGGCGCCTAGCACACTTCATCCTATTTTTACCACCTTCAAACATTTCAACGCCTTCAAAATATTTCCAACACCTTATAACTCCCTTCAACATAGGTGTACACTTCACTTAGCATTTTATTCTCAACACCTTCAAATATTTTCCAACACACACATCACCCTCAACGCCTTAGAAAAAAAAATCTCCAACACTTATAACCTTAGGCGCATATCACACTTTGAGAGGAAATTCAAAAATCACGCCTAGGGAAGCATCCTCAACACTCTCCACCCTTGGCGCGCCTAATACTTACCATCTTTCACCACGCTTTGGGAAAACTTTCATCCCATTTACCATCCTTAATTACCTTTCACATCCAAACATGGGCGCATTTCCTTATAGGAGGAGGACAAACTTGCCACCACGTCCCCTGTGACCCTTCAACTTCTACGCTTTTGTCTTCACATGCACAAGTTTGGGCGCATTTTGCCTATGGAGGAGGACGAGATTCTTTGACCTTGTTGACTTTCTTTCCCCTTGAGCGCATTTTGGTGTGTCTAGTGGATGAACTTTTTCCAACGCCCCAAGAGTGACTCTTCGCCTTCCAAATTTCGTCTTCACATGCATGACTTTGGGCGCATTTCACCCCTGCTACAGGATAAGCTTGCATTCTTGGGCGCATTTTGATGCATGAGGAGGATTTTCACGTTTGACTTTGCTTTGACCACCTTGTGAACTGGGCACATTTCACCCCCTGAGGAGGATGGGCGCATTTTGAGGGGTGAGGCGGATTTTTCATGCCTTAGAAACTTTTCCAACTTTTCCCTCTTTCATCTTGGGCACATTTTGCCCACATACAGATAAAAACTTTTGACTTTGTTTGACTTTCACTTGAGCATTTTTGCCACAATGTGAATGAACTTCCACATTTCAAAAAATTTCAGCCTCTAAATGGGATGGTAGCGTTCCCTATACTGTGGGCCAGGATCGATTAGGCAATTTTCATCATCCTTACCGACTCGTGCCACCTTTATTTATAGTAAGTTCTATACGAATTTCAACACAATGGCTTCGGAATGGCACGAGAATTTTGAGCAGCCAACAGCATCCTCATAACCGGTAACCTATGCGACGCCATTTTATCACCACACTATTTATGGCACATTTACGAAAGGTGGCTTACTATAAATGGTAAGCTCTTGTTGTGTGGCAAGCTCAGATCGAGTTGAAATTTGAATGGTAGCTCCTCACCGCATTGACTTGTTAGGTGACAGTATGTCACGGCTGATTTACTAATATGTTTCCAATTTGACACTATAAATAGTAAGTGCTCGGATTTGACCCTGAAATTTCTGATGAATGGCACGAAGAGCGGCGATCATGATGGTTTGCTTGGATTTTGAAGATTTTGACTTTTAATTACCTATTTTAGGCTCGAAGCTAGAAACCTAGTTTGCATTGCATGCGTAATCAAAGATCTCCGTTTGCTTCGTTTACGCAACCATGATGCATTCGTGGGCTAGCTGATTGTGGTGTAGGGACACCTGCCAAAAATAGCAAGGTTCCTTATGCGGTAGTCCCTCGTTTGCATGTCACACCATCGCGAAGCTCTCGGAAAACCCATCAGGAATCACCTGACATGCGAAAAAAACCTCGACATGCAAACCCTAAAAATAGCCTCGGAAGGCTGAATCCTGAAAGTGGTAGCCTCGACTTGCATGTTACGTCATCGCGAAGGTCTCGAAAAACCCAGAAGGAATATCCAGACATGCAAAGAAAATCTCTGCATCTGGACCCTGAAATTCGTGCCGGAAGCCAGACTGCTAAAAATAGTAAGTTGTCCGTTTTCGCTCAAATTTGGCATGCAAGCAGTTCGATATACTCTGAATGCCGTGTGATGATCGGAATCTCAAAATAGCTGACAAATTGCCCTGAATTGCAGACTTACTAAAAATAGTAAGTACCTTGGAATTTGATGAAACTTGGCTGAAAACCTGCTGGATGCCTGCTGACAACATCGTTAAGTTCAATTTTTAATTTTCTCACTTTACTTGACCTTGGATTGGCCAGAAATGATGAAACCCTAATTTTAGACTTGGCCAATATTTCGCGTTTAAGCTCAATAACGGACACAACCCCCCGAAAGACGGACACCAGAAAAGAGACAGAGAGAGAGAGAAGAAAACCCAAGCCAAAAGACCGGAACGGAGCAAAAATTAGGGGGTCCCCATCTTGAATGGGGCGATGTGTGAAAAGGTCACAACAATCACTTGTAGCTAACATTTAGCTATCTATGGCAACCTTCGGTGATGAACATACATCCACAAATTGTGGGAATGTGCATATTGAGGATGTGGAAACATCCATTTCATTTACAGGTGCAGGTGACACCAATGGGATGAGTGCATTGGATGAGCATAAGAGGGAACAGTATGTTGCAGCAAGTGTTCCTGAAGATGAACCCATTTTAGGTGATGCAGAGAATGTTATTGACAGGCCTTGTGATGAAGAGGTGGATTCTGCAGAGAATTGTGTGATCAATCACAATGCTGTCCCATCTTCTTTACAGGAGGAATGCAGGATGTCATCTAGTGGGGAAATTGGTTTCCATGCTGATATGTTTCCCTCTCCTGGAAGCAAATAAGAAATTTCATTTTATGCAGCTGATTGTGATCAATAACCTAATGAGTCACAGGGATGGAAGGATCAACTGTAATGTCCCCTTCTCATCAGTGATCAGCTCAGTTGCTCATCAGCCTATTCTGGAGGCCCGTAGGCTCGTTGAGGTGAATTTAGGGTTTCCTTACTTGGAGGCTTTGAAGCATTTCTTGGTGTTTACTATTTTTAGTAAATACTATTTATATCAGTGAGCAGTTGTCAGTTCTTCAGTTCTTCTTTTTCAGTTGGAGCAGTTGCTTGGGTTTGAGTTTTGGCTTTTAAAAGCTTTATTTTGGTGAAATAAATTATCTCAAGGCATTTAATGTTATATTTTTAAGTTGACGCCCCCCTTGGCCTAGTGCATTAACTTAAGGTTGTTTTAAAAAGGGGACATAAAGGGGTACGACTCATGAAAGAAATATTTAATATTTGCTAATGTAATTAATGCCTTGAAGATGGACGCCACTTTGGAGGAGTTTAATATTTTTGGAATTTGAAAATATTTCAAGTGGCTTTTGGCGTCCCTTTCTTGGGAATTGAAGAGTCATCTCCTTCTCTTTAAATATGAAGCTTTGCTCCAACATTTGGTACCCATGAACTTATGCTAATGTTATGCTGTCGAAATGACAACTTGGTTTTTACTTTGAGGGATGCTTACCTCCTAGTTTCAATCCAATTTTGTGTTCGAAAGATAACACCTAGTTGGTCTTATTGCTGCTTCTCATTCAGACTAGCAGATGGAGCTCAATTGTTGATGAATTTTGGAGTTTTTGTCAATTTTGGAGTTGCTGGTTTGTCTACAGCTGAAAGTGATTTTGGTTCATAGCTCTTTGATCAGATTGAATATTGTTCTGGGCATTTGTGCTATGTGTTTGTTGACTATGGGTGACCCTTCCTGCAAAATTTGAGATTTTATTATCAAGCATTTGATTTTTTGGAGCAAATCGCCCCTCCTAGCTTGGCCGTACCATTCAAGAGGGCTTTGAAATTCGTGCCAAATTGATAGCTGGCTTTTTATGCTGTTTCTTGGTTGCAAAATTGGTGCCATCCTTCTAGAGAGTTGTTGCATTTCGTTTCAATCAATTCAGAGGTATATTGATGAAGTTATGAGCATCTATTTGGTTTTCTGTTTGCTGATAGATAGTTCCAGATTGCAGATTTTTATATCAGATTGTTTTAGTTTCCTGATTTTGGCTTCCAACATCTTTGTTTGGGAGATTATTCATGTTAGTCGTATATCTTTACTTTGTTGTCGGCCGTAGTCGGCCTTGGTCGTAGTCGGCCAATTGCTAATAAAACTATAGATTAGTAAAGAATAATAATGTCATGTACTTTCGGGAATTCATGTTTGGATTAATGTTAATATTGTTATGAAACGTCGTGTCGGTTGGTTATCTAACCACCGCCGAACGTTATATGTAGCCTGTTGGATAGTCGGGAGATAGTTACGAGTTATGAGTGACGAGTTATGTGCCGATGGTTATATTGTCAAGCAATGCTAATACTCTTTTGTACATGATATTTCTGATGATGAATAAAGTTTCTGGTGTTCAAATATGATATCTTTCAGTTTACTGTTTTATCCTATGTTCTGCACATGACTAGTTTGCCAGTAGTATGTAAGATTTGAATCCTATTCCGTAGGCAAACATTTGGCGCCGTTGCCTGAACGGACTAGGGCATCATCTGCCATGGCAGCGTAATGGGTCAACCAGCGGAAGAACCTGTAAATGCTAATGAGGAATGGGAAGACTCATTGACAGAAGATCTGGTAAATTTGTGGAAAATATCACTACGTGACCACGTGCGTAGGGAATCCCACATTCGGGAGATCCCTGAGGAAGTCATCTGGGATCGGCTGGAAGTGAACGATGAGGTGAACCACCTCCTGAACCGCATGCCCAGGTTACTGGCCCGCCATTTCATTATCCTGCAAGACTTGCGAGAAGAAGAAGATCGCGAGCGCCGATGGCAGCAAATCGTACAACGTTGTGAAGACAGAACCAAACGTGAGGAGGAAGAACGAGATACTAGCCGGCGCCGTACTTCCGGCAACCAGCAATGATCGCTTGAATAACTAATAAATGCCCGTACGGCCGAACAAAGATAAGCATCGAGTACCTGACGGGCACGGGACTTCGGAAGAACAAGTTCGGCAATCACTCAGGCTGCAAGAGCAAGAAAATCGGCGAAGACGACTACGGCAAGTCGGTAAGGAATTGGATGAAGACTTAATTGAAATAAATCAGAGCATAAAAAGAACATATGAAAACCTGACAAGAATAGACACATCCATTGAACGGGCGCACCACAGTTTGTCAGAAGGAAGGGACGAAGACCCCTTCAACACTCCACAGGCAGGAAAATATAACCTTTATGCAAATGAAGATGATTTGAATAGCAGCATTAGACGATTTCGAGAGTTGTCCCTCTCGGACGACGACCAGTTAAGGAGGGGAAGACCAGAGCTTAAGACCCCAAGGCAGAGAGAGCATCGGAGGGATCTGAGGAGACCCACGGTGTTGAGGACGCTGACAGAGGACGTGGGAGTGACTCGTACGTGGCCAAGAGTGCAAGTGACGCACAGGGATGTAGCGAGGAATCCACTAGTCTAATCGGGTCCAACACACAAGGAGGTCAACCGAGAAAGATGGCTCATCCGGAGCGGCAAAAGTTGCCGAAATTCATGGGGAATGGCTCTGAGGATCCCGTAAGGCATTGCAAGACATGTGAGACAATCTGGATAGCCAGCGGGCAGGATGATCCCGACCAGTGGCTAAGGGCATTTCCAGCAACACTCAGAGAGAGTGCCATTGATTGGTACTCGGAATTGGACCAAGCACAGAGAGCTACATGGAGGTTATTGAAAAAAGCTTTCCAGGAGGAGTTCAAACTTCTTCGAGATGACAGCGAGATTGTTGCGGAGATATACAATACCAAGCAAGGAAAGCACGAGAGTGTGCGGACCTACAACCGAAGACTCAAAGATTTACTGGGGAAATTGGAGGCACAACCGGCCGATGGGTTGAAGAAAAGATGGTTCATCGAGGGCTTGCTTCCGTCATTAAGGAAGAAAATGAAAGTCGTACCTCCTTCGTCGTACGCTGAAGCATACAATCGGGCAATGGACATAGAAAGTGAAAATAAAACATCCTCCCAAGGGAAAAAGAAGACAGACGACGAGGAGAGTACGGACGACAGCGACGGTGAATCCAAGACTGTACAAGCACTCAGGAAAGATATGATGCGAATGATGAAAGAATTAAAGGCCGACAAGGAGAGTACGAGAGAAGCTAGAGAACTGTGGTGTACGGATTGCAATGGGGAAGGTCACACGAAGGCGAACTGTCCCAAGAACTTATTCTGCAATATTTGCCAAGTGATGGGACATTCCGTCAAGGAATGCCCATACAACTTAAAAGCCAGAAGTGCACAAGTACTCTTCGCGCAGGGAGAACCGTCGACACCGCCGAACACACCACCAAAGCCCCAGTACAATAGCAATGCATCCCCTGGAGGTTACCAGAAGCAATAGAAGTCCGAGAAACATGATACAGTACGATGCAAAAGGAAGGCCTATGATCCAATGCAGGAAGTGCAACGAATGGGGCCACTTCGCCAGGGATTGCCAGAACGGTCAAGGTTCGGGAGGGAGATTGTGTAAGTGGTGTGGACCAGGCGATCATGAAGATAACGAATGCCCGAAGCAAAAGGGTATCCATATGCTGGAAGTAGAAGAACAAGAGGTACTGGCGATCACCAGAGCACAAGCAAAAAAAGCCACTTACCCAGATCCATGTACGGAGAAACAAAGGATGAAGGAAGCAAAAACCGAAGTGGAACTGGCGATGGCGAAGGAAAAAAAGTACCTCTAGAGAAGCCAGGAACCTCTCAGCGGTTGGAGGCGGAAACCAACATCATACGGCAGGTACTGCAGACCACCATACCGATCAAAGTAACTGACCTTCTCCAGACTATGCCGCAGTTGGGACTGGCGATCACAAACGTCGTCGAGGATGGCAAGCAACCACGATTGGAGGAGCGAAGGAAAGAATTGATACCAGAACCGCCACCGTACAGTGAACAAACAATCGACCCGGTATTGCTCACAACGAACATCGGGAAGATGCCAGCGGTCGTGCATATGGAAATCAAAGGGAATATCTTGACAAATACTATCATCGATGGAGGATCAGGAGTCAACGTACTACCCGAAGACACATGGAAGAGTCTTGGGAAGCCTACACTCTGGCCGTTGACATTCCAACTAGTTGGCGCTGATCAACATGGTATCAAGCCGTTGGGAACACTGATGGCGCAGAAGGTGACGATCGACATCATATAGCTGTGTAAGTGTAAACCTATGTTGGAGTGCTAAACTGATATGCGACATCATTACATATTGAATGTTGGTTGAAATCATTAAATATACGTGTTAATTTATTAAATCTACTATACATTGTAAAGCAATATGGAATTTGTCAAGCCACAATAATGTTGCTTACAGCAATTATTGTGTCTTATCAAGCTATGATGATATTACCTTGAGGAATAGTCTTCAGACCTCAATCCCCTTTCGCTAACACTCGATAAGGATAGGGAGTGTGTGGAGGGAAAGGCGGGTAAATCGGTCCAATGTTGGACGGTCCCAAGATGGGTAGTAAACCTTGAGGGAGTCCAATTCAAGATCGTGCACGCGCCCTTGGCACAGTAAATCTTCCATCCAACAAGGTTAGGAAGAGGAATGAGGCGAGGATCTATTCCGATCAAGAGTAATAAGTCATATCTGATCATGTTAGTTCATGTCCTAGATGATAATACATTTATTCTATTCTTAAAATGTGCACTCTTAAATGATCTAATCATTAACAAGAAATTATGTGCTTTATTGATAATACATGATGTATACAGGTCTTCAAGGCAATTTACATAAGTAAAATGATGTGTTGGTAAAATAAATTATATGTCCTAACTTGTGCTTTTATATTTTTAGGATAAGTTTAACAAGGGGACATTACAGCTATTGGTTTCATTTGGAATTGTGATTATAGGGCAAAATAGAAGGTGAACCCAAGAGGGGGCATTACAGTCTCTCATCTCAATTTCTAGCACCATCTTATCGTTGTATGAGACGACACCTACCATGACCTCATTGGCCCTAAATGTATCAAAGAAGTAGAACTTTGGGTTCAAGTAGTAGGCCAAGGAATGTATTAGCTAGTGGAGCTGATTCATTCATATACAATCAATGATGTGCAAAATGACTATATTTTCTTTTGTTTCCACCATAGTAATGCAAAATTACCTCTTTGGCCTTATCATACAGGTAACACATTGCAATGTCATACCTGCCACCAAACGAAGAACCTTGACCAAAGGTGTTGTCACTTAACAAATTGAAAACAAATTTTAAAATTATTACAAAGATTGACCAAAATAATAGCAAATAAATAAATTTCCATATGGCAATTGAACGTGAGAGCCTTATGAAAAATAAGACTTGGGACCTCACAAATCTTCTATTAAGGAAGAAACCTATTGGTTAGAAATAGGTGTACACAATCAAGTACAAGGTAGATGGTACATTAGACAAATATAAAGCTCGGTTGGTTGCAAAAGAGTTCTCACGGAAAAAGGGTGTTGAATATGAGGAGACCTTTACTCCTACAACAAAGATGAGCACCATCTAGCTAGTCTTAGCCATGGTAGCTCAATTTGGTTAGGCAATCCATCACATGGACATGAAGAGTGTCTTGCTTAATAGAGATTTGGAGGAAGAAGTATACATGTATCAACCACATGGTTTTTAAGTAAGGAAGGAGTATCTTGTATGTTGACTAAAGAAAGCTTTATATGGCCTGAAGCAAGCACCCAAGGTAGGGTACATCAAAATTGATAGGTATTTGGCTGAATAGGGATTCCAATGGATTGCTTTAGATTCCAATATGTACATCAAAAGCATCAATAATGATTTTATTCTATTTGGTCATATATGTAAATGACATCATTATTATAGGTAGTGAGGCACATGCTATTGAACAGATCAAATCTAATATGAGTAAAACTTTCTGACATTACAGATTTAGGCATGTTGGCGTAACAACTAACACCTCCAGAGTGCAAGTTGGTACGGACAACTATGCACACTACGCAATGAATGCTCTTCAAATTAGGAGGGGAAGCTCCCTCGTTGTGCTTGACAAAAATGCTTGAAAAGGGAAAAGTAAACTAAACTATCTCCTGTCTTTTTGTCTCAGCTGTAAGAGGCACAAGGTTTAAGGAAAATTCTATAGGTTGCAGCTAAGTATTTTCTGGTTTCGCAAGACTTAACTACAACACTCAAAACTAAGTAACTTAACTATCCAATCCCCTCAAGAATTCAGAGCATGAGGAAACGGAGCGGAAATGATTATCGATAAGCGTGGTACGGACTCACAACGTGAAGGCAAGGTGGCACAACTATCTGCTTGTCTGAATAGGCTTATTGGAAACAACAATATACGATAAACTAAGTACAGATTCTCAACTTGAAGGCAAGGTGGCACAACTATCAGCCAATCTGAATAAGTTTATTATTCACACATCACACAATAACCAAGTACAGATTCTCAACTTGAAGGCAAGGTGGCACATCTATCAGCTCAATCTGAATAGTTTATTGAACACAAAACATAAAGGATAGCCAACTAGGATAATAAATTGCATAGGCGAGACACGCATACAATCTATGATCAACTAGCCACTATATCTAACTAAAGCAAGAATTCACCATCATAATTGCATGAAACCAAGTGCATCAATTCATCACAATAGTAAATACTCATGAGACAATATCTACCAATATTACAAAGGTAGGACATATTTCTCTCTGTGTAAAGTTATGTACAAATGACAAAAGCTCCTTATTTATAGACATCAAAAGGTGTAGGGAACCCTAAAATCACCTTGAGTCAACTACAGTCTTGCAATGCATGCAAGATTTATTGCTAAACCCTAATAAAACAAACTATACAGTTAACTGGAAAGCTACCGTCAGTTAACCAAAACATCTAATCTAAAAATGGACAATTGTGCAAGCATGCACGTCCTTATTGAAAGCATGTTAACTGGAACACTACCATCAGTTAACGTAAACCCTAAATAAAACTCCAAGTGAACATAGATAATCCCATAATAGACATGCATGAGATGTGACAGCGAGTTAACTTGAAAAGGTAACACCAAGTTTAACTCTTGTGTGTAATGTCTATCCTAAGAGGTGGGAACTAAAGTCTACTAGCTGTGATCTCGAGCAACCAATCCCTCAACGAGATTGTTAACTGCATCAGCATCTAAAGGTTGTCACAATTCACTGCTTGTTAGCAACTTGAGCAATCTTGGCAATCTTTGCACTCAAACTAGCATTTCACTGACTTACAACTTTGGCGGCTCTATAACTGAAGTGATGGCCATTGTTTCTTTTACAGCTTTATGCTTCTGACGCTTCTTACAATTTTCACACTTTTCTTTATGGAAGAGTGTTGCATGACGAAACTGCGAAGTTTGACCGTGAACACTTTGGTTGTGAGAAATGTAAATGAACTTGTTGCACACGCAAAACTCCAATGGTATCAACCCTCTAAACCGGCTTTGGAAGACAGTCGGCCATACAAGGCATGCAACCATATGGATTTGAGTGACTATGCCTATCAACCCTCTGAATGCACTTGATACATATCGGTGTCAGCTTTTCTGACGAAATCATGAATTAAGACCGATTTGGTCTTGAATTCAATTTGCATGAACTGCACTCTGAAAAACTCGCCTGTTGACTATGAACATGGCTATATTCTGACAAGTTTTCTGGAAAGCTAAAAATAGCCTGCTGAGGCTAAAAATAGCCTATCGAAGAGCAATTTTCACGGAAAAATCTGAGATATGGGTTTTGTCCAGAAAAAGATTATAAGACAACCTGGAATGTCAGATTTGCGAAAATTTGACTTCTACTCAACCATGCAAGGAATTTTCAGTTGAGAAAATTAGAGCCTCGAGAATTGATGCTCTGGAGTAAATTTTCCTGAAAAATTCTGGCACATGGGTTTTCTTGAGGAAGCTATTCTAAATCAACCCAAATGATTTTTTTTATCAAAAGTCGCCAAGTCTTCAAACATGCGAATGAATTTAAGACGAGAAAATAGAAGAAATTGAGAAGAAGAAAGACATTTTTTGATGTTTTCCTCTGCCAAAATCGCCACTCTGCCTTGAAATTCACTGATAATTCTGACTTGTACCTGCAAAGAAAGTGTTTTGATGTCTTCACCAATGATTGCTGATGAGAAATTCGCCCAACTCTGAAGGAAATTCGCCTTTGCTCTGAAGAATTACGAATTTGCTCAAGCTGTGTGAATGAAATATGACGCCATGCTTGAATTAATAGAGCAAAATCGCACCATAAAATCATGACTGCAAGAATAGAAACCAGACTTTGAAAAGAATTCTTCTGATTGGACCCCCTCCAGTTATACTGACACTGACTCGGAGTCCAGATTTAAAATAATAAAATAATATTCAGTTGCCAACCACATGCGAATTTCATCTTACAACACAAAGGGGCGCCAAAAATAGCTTATTGGGCAAAATCGCCACCTTTCATGTTGGCATGCAATTTGAAATTTTAATATTATTTTATTTAGTTGACAAACCAAGTAAAGCATTTGGACTTGTCCGGCAGACTTCACTGATTTCGACAAGTCCTCATTTGACCTCATAGGCGTCCATTTGCTCAAGATATTACGTTTTTCGCTAACTTCCTACTTTGTAGCTGACTACAAAGTTACATTTGACCATATTTAGTACCGATTTCCGGCTGACTGGGTGAGGCTATGACCGAGCTGGGATATCCATCGCGAAGCCTACAGAACAAGGATCAAATGTCTGCTGGGAGTCATAACTGCTAAAACCAATGTTTAACACCTCAAAGAATTAGGCGCCCATGATTAAATTGATTTTATGACACCAGACAACCATTTCTCTATTCTGCCATCTGACGCTTCAAACGGCTGCTGACGACGAACGAAGAATCCTGCTGACTGGATGATGGACTCACTGTGTGATTGGAAGTATTCTACATCCAACAAATATACACAAGGCACCTGAAAGTTGCATTAAGGACCCCAAAAGAAAGGGCGCCCCTGGCTTGAAAAGGCTCAAACACCATTTTGACAGAAGTACAACTCCCAACCAAATGCCCTACTTCGATCTCTGATATCGGGAGCTGGGGTGACCTGATTCGAGCACCGTCTGTCTTAACGCGTAGCCAGAAGGACTTACAAGAGATGTTTTTGGAGGCAACGAAGCAAGAAAACTGTTTCTAAGACCTCAAAAAGAAAGGTGCCTTTCCCAAGATGGAATATACGACCAGACTTGACCATTTTTCAAGTTGTATTCGTTTTTCAGTATTTTGCAAAGACCTCACACATACGAGCGTTTGCCAAATCCCGGAGGTTGACGGCTGGGCTCGTTGGATAGCTGGAGTAATTGCGCATAAGTCTCGTGAAGACCGTGAAAGCAGATAACACCATCTGGCAGGCCTAAAGGCTAGGTGCCCCTGGCTTACAGAAGTACAGGCGAAAATACCACATTTCTCCACCCTCTAATTTATGTGCCTAGTAGAATCTTTGCCACGATCACTCGGAATATCGGATTGACAGGCTGACTAGTGCATTGCGAAACCGAACTGGAGTAGCACAAATGTCGGGAAGACCCCATCTGCAAACTCTATCATCTCAGAGGTCATCTTGAAGGGCGCCCCTGAGCTACAGGGGCGCAATTTCACCATTTGAGAAATTTTTGTGATATGAACTTTCCTCGTAATCTCATCTTCTGACGTTGACTGTCGGAGCTCTGGGACTCGGATGACTTATTTGATAGCTCGTTGAATAGGCAGACTAGTCACGAAGAGATCAAATGCATCAACAATCAAGAATACCAAGATCTAACCCCCCTTTAAGAAGTGCGCCCTTGAGCTACAAGGGCGCAATTGCTAAAAAATGACAAGCTTCAGCAATCTGCAACCTCTAGAATCCTCAACTTTTGATGTCAGTTACCGGAGTTACGAGTCTCGGATAGCCTCGCAGGACAGCTCATCGGATAACTGGGGTAATTCTAAAGAGATTGATTGTGTTCATGAGCATATGCCACAAAATCTGGGCCTTCAAAAAGAAGGGCGCCCCTGGGCTACAGGGGCGCAATTTTGCTTTTCCTTGAGAAATCTTCATAAATTGACCACTGAAATCCTCGTCTTGGCCACTGAAATGGCCATACAAAGGTATAATTGTCGTCGTGAAATGCTCCTCCATCATGAAATGCCTTGTTCTGAGTCCCCGATTTAGGTTCTGATCAACAGGTATTGCTTTTGACTGACACAACACTGACCAAACTCCATGCTTGATATTGCCCAAAAACTGTATTTGACATCATTTTAGCAAGGTTTAGACTCTTTTAAGCAAAATGCCTTGATGAAGCAAAAAAAAATTGGTTTGGGTACAACAAGGCCTCTTACATTACTACATAGGAGTAGAAGTTTGGAAAACAAGTGACAAAAATTTTGTTTCACAATCCAAATATTTAGGATTTTTCTCACAATCCAAATATGTTAGGATTTTTCTCAACAAATTCAAAATGGCAGTCTGCAAAATGCCAAAATCTCATCTACACCAATGGAGAAAGGG
The DNA here is from genome assembly GCA_007258455.2 of Sequoia sempervirens. Taxonomy (NCBI): domain Eukaryota; kingdom Viridiplantae; phylum Streptophyta; class Pinopsida; order Cupressales; family Cupressaceae; genus Sequoia; species Sequoia sempervirens. The sequence continues at coordinate 27,139 of VDFB02106837.1, read as the reverse complement.
CTAAAGCTTTTAGCCAAAACTAACTCTAAGAAAATTAATGAGTCAACCTACAGGCAACTAGTGGGGATCCTAATATATCTTACAACCACTAGACCAATTTGAGCTCTGCTAAGTTTCATTTCCAAATTCATAATAGCACCAACGATAGAATATTGGACTGCAACAAAGAGAGTGTTGAGATGTGTGAAAGGGACAGTTCACTTTGACATTCTATATAGCAAAAGAAAAGACCCTAGGTTGTGTGGATTTACATATTCAAATTGGACAGATTTTGTGGATGACAAACAATCCACTTCTGGATTTGTTTTCAGCCTTGGCATGGGTGTAGTCACATGGACCAACATGAAGCAACATGCAACAATTCTTTCCTCAACTAAAGCAAAATATCAAAAGAGTACTAAAGGCAGCATGTGAGGCAGTTTGGCTCAAAAGGATGCTTTTAGACATGAAGATGCCACAAACTAAGTCTAAATCCCTATTCTATGACAATCAAGGAGTGTTCAAACTTGCCAAAAATCCAGTCTTTCCACGAGCATACCGAACATGTGGAAATACATTGTCACTTCATTAGACAACTTGTAGAAGTGGATCTATTATGTTTTAATATTGTCCAATTAAGGATCAAACTGTAGAAATCCTTACCAATTCTCTAGTACCTAACAAATTTATAAAATTTCAAGATAAACTTGGTATAATTAGTAGATTGACCATTAAGGAAGGGTGTAGAAATTATTAATCAGTAATGATCAATTAGTTATTAGTCATAGGATTTGATCAAGTCGTTCCAACTATAGGATATACTTTATGTTTTATTTCCTTCTAAAATGTTCTTTTATTTATTCCACATTGATAATGTGATTTGTCATCCATCATTGTAATCATTTTTAAAAAAACCTTTCATTTCTTATTTAATCAATAAATATTGTGGTACTCTTTATGTGCTCAATCTCCCTAATAATATTGATTGTCTCTTTGTGACTTGACTAGGTTTACATTTAGGGGAATAGTCCACAAGATGAGAACCACGATCATCCAGTTGGAAGATGTAGATGTTGGGCATGTTTGCTTGAAGTTGAGTGATAATGGGATACAAGTGTGCTTGATATCATTATAGCATGCATGTTCACCTATTATGCATGGGAGCCAGTTTCAAGCTTGGAAAATGAAAAAAAATCTTGTATTATCAATTGCAGATAATTTGAATGAAAAGGGGAAACTAAACAAAAGTAGTTCTAGGAGTCCTTTAAAAAAAACTCATCACGTTGTATAGAACATATAACATGATGCAGAAAAAAAGCCTTCCTATTTTTTAAAATGCTTCCTTACCATAGTTTTGTGGTTTATGCACTGGAACTTGAGAGGGCTTGCCATTGCGATAGAAGGGCTTCCACTCTGTTTCAGGATATTTCTTCAAAACTTTTTCATACTTGTCCAACATACCTAAATTCTTGAAAGTACTGGCAACTATAGTAATAGATGGATGGTCTGGCTTGACCCCAAGCTCTTCCATATCAGCAAAAACCTTCAAGAAAAATCAATTTTCAATGTTTTGAAATTTTAAGTGTAACAAGAACATAATCATAGAGACTTACGATAACATTAATTTAAACAAAACAGAATATAATATAAATTTAGAACTGTGGAAATTTTATTTGGAAAAGGTCAGAACTATGTTAATGTCAGCTAAATCCTATAAAATTTACAATGTTGTTCCAAGAGTAAAATATGAAGTACAAAAGCACAGCATCAATAATTACAATGAATTCCAGCATCACTAACAGATTCAAGACAAGAACGAAGAGCATTAGAATAAAGTCATCAGAAGAGAACCAATTAAATAAGTTGATAAAATTAACAGTAACAGATTTTCAACCATATGCAAGACTAGTCTAAAACAAATAGAATATAGATAAACTGCAGGAATCAAAGAAACAATAAATGCTGATCAAAATTCCTGAGTGCCAAACAGCAACAGTATCATAAGCCAAAGTCAAGAGAAATGATGGCTGGGCCAACCAGGTTGGCTTTGCAACACTACAGTGTCATCCACACTCAATGAAGTGCAGCCTCCATGACAGCACAAGCAAAGGAAGGTAAGAGGTGAATCCTCCAGAATTGCACAGATCATCAAAATACCTGGGGTTGTCTATATAACAACCAGCATGAGCATTTGGGAAAGGAAGAGGACAAAAAAATTATTATTCATAGATTACATTTCCTTAAAGAGGCATTCCTATGAAGTTTTCATCACCTCAGCATCAAAATGGAATTCTCGTACAAGCTGTAGAACATTGTTTCAAACTTCCAGTTGCTCAAACTTATCATCTACTGTGTCAACAAAGAAGTCAAACTATTTACCAAGTTGCAGCCAAAAGAAATGATTCTGCAAGAATATAGACAATTAATATTGAGCAGTGCTTATCGTTCATGAGATTGACAATCAATGGGATCAGGACAAGATAATATCACAACAATTTACATCCAAAGGTACCACAAGAAGCCTCAAGAGTTTTTCATATCCATGTCTTATTATAATTCTTGGGGACAATCTCGTATAGATCATATATCATGCCTTTGTGCAAGACAGCATTTGCAAAACTGTGACTATGTTACATCCCACCCTATTGGCTTTAAAAACACTTTTACTTTCTTGCAATATGAATGATGAACGATGCAAATGTTAAGTTACTAGTGCATAGTTTGTGGAAATCTTGTGTTTGAGTTCTGTTAATGCAATGAAAATATGTGCTATGATCTATTCAAGATGAATAAGTTGTGTTTTGATGCCCTAGAAAAAGAAAAGTTTACTTTGCAGCAATTGAGTAGATAGAAATATGTAATGAAGAATTATCGGATGACAGACTAATTTTTCTCTTGTTTTGAGGTGGATGTAGGGTAGCCATACTGCGATCCTCGGAAGAGGGGAAGTATCATCTGAGTAGAGAGGTAATGTTGGAAATGCCCTAGAATCGCCATCTGAGTTAGGGTTTGGTCAAGGGATCTTGGAACCTGTCATGTCCCCGAAATCGAGACATCAAAATAACAAGATACATATAAAAATATTAACCATTTAATAATTATAATTGTCAGAGACAATATTATAATTATTAAATTATAAATATGGAAGAAAATATATTTAATATCCACAAGTTAAAGATACCAAGAAAGGATTAAATAATATTAATAAAATACTATTGTAATTATAAATATTAAAATATAGATATAAATAATGGCAATTTAAATAATGAAATAAATATTAAATTAATAATTTATATGATAAATTAATTGAAATAAAATAAAAGACAAATAAATAAAATATAATATCAAATAAGCAATCTCAAAATAGTCTAAATCAAGCAAACAATTAAAGAACCAGTTCGAGAATGACACGACCCTTAGCAAGAAGCTCATACGTGGGCATTTAAATCAGGAGACGTGAACGGAGGAGGGAATAGGGTAGACGCCGGAGTCAAGAGTCCACAGCGATTATTATCATTCACCCAGGGGGCTTCAACAGGAGTTCGCCATCACACAAACTAGACGTGTCCAAGGAGACATCCCAGACCTCATGGGAGTTCAGCGCTATCATAAGTATTTCATTCTTTGGGTTCTTATTGGCTAGAAATGTTGACGTGAGAAAGGAATTGTCCTTTCTGAAGGTCGTGACTTGCAAAGAGGGAGCCACTTGAATAAATAAATAGAAAGGCATTTATATTTATGTGTGGCAGCTAACACAATCTTCAGTAACGACAAAGGAAGATTGCACAAAAGAAATCAGGAGTTGCTTATAAGAAAATGAAGGCATCATCAATCTTTGAGAGAAGTCAAAAGCTAGTCAAGGAGACTTATCGGGTGGTGGCTGTGTGCTTGTAATGTCCCCTTCTAGTTGACATCTCTCAGTTCTTGAGATTAGCCTATTATGTGACCCTTGTAGGCTGATAGGGTGGATAGAGGGTCTTGTTGAGGCATGGCTTGGCTTCAGATTATCAGAATCATTCAGTGGGCTTTCATTCGGGGTCATTTGGACATCTTTTGCTTGACTTACTATTTTTAGTAAGTGGAGACACTCAACGGAGCACCCCTGCTATTTTTAGCAGTATGGTCTGGTCATATGCAGATTCAGTCACTTATCATCTGGCTTCAGACGGTTCGTCAATCGGACTTATATTGAGAGAAATATTAATATTTATTTGCCAAAATAAATATTAATTTAATTGAAGCTTATTATATAAAGTTATAATATAATTTAATATTATAACTTAAGTGATTTTTTGAAGGGGGTCGACCATCATGGAGAAGGGGCCATTTTTAATTAATGATTATAATTAAAAAGGCGTCCAAACTATTGAAAGATTAAAAGTGAAAATTCAAGTTTTATTTAAATGATGCTTTTTGAAGGAAATCGACCCAATTGAGAAGATATAAGTTTTCTTTGTTAAAACTTCATTCATTGTGTTATGAAAATCAATTTTAGCCAATTCTTCCTTCAGAGAACGAAGCCAAGGGTTTCAGTTGTCTTTTGCATTGGAGAACGAGCCATCTTCAGTGTTTGCAGTTCAGAGGCTGTGAAATACCAGCTGATTTATTGCCTGCAGTTGAATAACTTCATTCAGAGGTTATTACAGATCTTACAGTGAGTTCATTTTATCCAGTGATTGGGCCGATTGCTTTCCAGAGAAGAATCTTTCCATTCGCCATCAGTTCTCAGACATCTGGCACACTTCCCAAGGTGGTAGGAATTTTATTGATGCTGTTTAAGGACCGTACAAATCAGCTTGAGGGCCGTACTTTTCATTCTAGCCTGGGAGCCTTGCCTTTTGGCTTTTTGGCTTCACCAGCTCGGATGCCTTGCACTCTGGGTCAGTCTACAGTGATTTTTAGGCTGGAGAAATGTCAGTTAATGTTAGCTGTATTAATTCTTCATCATTCTGAGGCGACTGCAATCAGCAAATCAGGTTTTTAAATAATGCAAATTTGTTTGCCTTTTTGTCTGCATGTTAGGGTTTTAGTATTGTAATCACTGAGAAAGAATAATAAATCCATTTGCTATCGATTCAGGGATCTAAATGCTTCAGTTTTTACCTTATTGTATTTATTAAAGATTTTAGAAGTATTATGTTCTTTATATGCAAAAACCTCAAAAAAATCAAAAACCTTCAAAACACTAAAAAACAATTAGTTTGAGCAATCAAGGTAGAAGTTGAACTAGAAGGGTTCTTCATAGTGGTATCAGAGCGGTTTCCTGCCACCCTGAGGGTTTGGGATTCATATGCAGCCACAGGAGGTTGGGTCTCACAGATATTACACTCGCAGGAGAGCTTTGTTTGACAGGGAACGAGGATTGAACAGGCAGCTGGGTACCATGGCTAACAGAACAAAAATTCCTCGAGATCCTAGGGATGGTGATGCAGAGGTCAGACAAACTCTTAGAGATCTTCGGACAGGTCAACAGCAGGTAGCTGATGTATTACAGCAGTTGACCACGGCGATACAGAGGATTGGTTCGCCTAGGAGACCATCACCACGTCGTGATGAAGACAGGAGTGATGCAAGTTCACGGAGGATACCCAGAACGGTTTCACAGACAACAGATAGGCCTACCCGACCGACTTTTGTGAGATAGGAGCCTGATGGGGTTATTGTAGATAAGGAGCCTGAGGAAGTGTTCGCTGATATTCTTATGGCAACGAACGATGAGTGGGAGTTATTGGACCCAAAAGTTAGAGAGAGAATTACTTTTGACAAGTTTATCACACAGAGGCGAGAGCATTACAGGAATAGGCCGGATAGGAGGCCTAGACATCAAAACAGTGACCTGAAGCATGCCACAAACAAGCTCACTTTAGCTATGTTTGACGGCAGCAGTAAGGTTACAGCCCAGACTTGGATCAGTAAGTTGGATACCTTCCTTACATTGCATCCCATGGCGGAGGAGGATGCTAATAGATATGCTACCTTGCATCTGGAGGGGGCAGCTTATGACTGGTGGCATCATGGGATGGTGACACTCCAGCATGACCGTATCACCACTTACCAGAAGTTCGTGGACAAATTAGTGGAACGGTTTGACAAGAAGGATCCTGAGATTTACTTCAGAGATTTCGCCTAGTTGAGACAAGTTGGTAGCTTGGATGCTTACATAGGAGACTTCCAACGGTTATCTGTGATGGTTCCTAACATATCAAAGAGGCGTTTAGTTGTACTCTTCGTGGAGGGACTGTTGGAACCAATGAGAGGATGGATCAAAGCATTTGATCCTCTCTCACTACAGGAAGCAATGAAGAAGGCACGCAACATGGAACTTGCAGCTCCATCTAGCAAGTTCAATTCCAGGAATACCTCTTCATTCAAGGACAACAAGGGATTCAATAATAATAAAGAGAAATCTGATTTTAGGAGTGATTCAAAGGGGAAATCAGCAGCACCCTTGGATCATGAGACTCTTAATGATTTGCGCAGGAAGAAGCTTTGCTTCTACAGCAAGGGTCCCTACGACGCTAACCATGATTGTCCTTTGCGGCCTAAGGGTAAGGCCAATAGAGTTATGTGGGCTTATTATGAGGATTCAGAATCTGAGAATTCCGAACAGCAGGAGAGTTCTGAGGAGTCAGAATCAGAGGTTTCAGAGCCTAAGGCGGGGGAAGAGTTAGAGCTCCAAATCCAAGAGGCACGGTTGTCTAGCATTCAGCAGGAGGGATCTTTCAGACTTCGTGGAGTTTTGGCCGGTCAAAAGGTTATCACCCTTTTGGACACAGGCGCCACCCATAATTTCATCGATGCCAGATTTGTTGAGAAGCGTGGGCTCATAACCGAGGAGTTTGAGGGCATTTGGGTTAAGGTGGCTGATGGTTACACTCTCAAGTGTGACCGTATGATTAAGGATCTTCCTTTGCGCCTGAATAATTATGAATTCAAAGCTGATTACTACGTGGTGAATATGGGAGATATTGATTTAGTTTTGGGCATGAAGTGGCTTCATTCCCTTGAGGAAGTCACACTTCGTCTCAAAGACATGGAGATCCGGTTCGATGTGGATGGAAAGACTCATATCCTGAAGGCCATCCGAGACAGTAACATCAGGACTATTTCCTTCCGACGGATGGAGAATTATGCGTCATGACATGGTTGAGTGGGTTGCCGAGTGCACTTTGACACCTACACAGGAGGGGCAGCATAAGACTGAGTATCATCCTGACATTCAGCAGTTGAGAGTTAAGCATGGGAAGGTTTTCAGTGACATTCCACCAGGGAGACCTCCAGACAAGGGTATTGAGCACATCATAGAGCTTGAGGAGGGCGCTAAGCCCGTCATGATTACTCCTTACAGGCATCCAAAGCGGCTTAAGGATGAGATAGAGAAGACTATCAAGGAGCTACTTGCTATGGGTCACATTCGACCAAGTAAATCACCATTTGCTTCTTCAGTGGTTCTAGTGAAGAAGAAAGATGGTACACTTCGTATGTGCATAGATTACAGAGTCCTGATTAAGACGACTATTAAGAACAGATATCCCATACCCCGTATAGATGAGCTTATTGATGAGCTCCATGGTGCCTGTTACTTCTCGAAGATAGACTTGAGATCAGGATATCATCAGATTAGAGTTCGTGAGCAGGATGTTGAGAAGACCGCTTTTGGTTGTCATTGTGGACACTTCGAGTTTGTGGTTATGCCATTTGGGCTAACCAACGCTCCAGCGACATTCCAGTCCACCATGAACAGGGTCTTCCACTCACATTTGAGGAGATATGTACTTGTCTTCTTCGATGATATTTTGGTCTATAGCAGGACATGGCAGAAGCACTTGGCTCATTTGGATACAGTACTCAACATTTTGGAGAGGGAGTCCTTGTATGCCAAGGAATCCAAATGTGATTTAGGGATGACTGAGTTGTTATACTTAGGCTATATTATCAGTGCAAGGGGAGTGCGGATGGATCTTGAGAAGATCCGTGCTATCGTAGATTGGCCTACTCCAGCGAACCTTACACAGCTGCGAGGATTCCTTGGGTTATGTGGTTTCTATCGCAGATTTGTTGAAAAAAGGTGCATTCATTTGGACTCCTGAGGCACAGGAGTGTTTTGTGAGGTTCAAGGAGCTTATGACTACATGTCCAGTGTTGGCATTGCCAGATTTTACGAAGCCTTTTGAGCTTCAGTGTGATGCTTCTGGTGAGGGCATTCGAGCGGTGCTTATGCAGGACAAGCACCCGATTGTTTATGAGAGTAGAAAACTCAGAGGACCAGAGAGGGTTTACAGTATATATGATAAGGAAATGCTGGCCATAATGCATGCCTTGGCCAAATTCAGGCAATATTTAGTGGGCAGTAAGTTTTGCATTAAAACTGATTATAATAGCTTGAGGCATTTCTTAGGACAGCGGGATTTGAATGACCGTCAACAAAGTGGGTGAGTAAGTTACAGGCATATGACTTTGACATCGCCTATATCAAAGGTACACAGAATGTTGTTGCTAACGCTCTTTCACGCCGGCCTCATCTGAGTTCTATGGTACAGATTGCAGAGGACTGGAGGCACTTGATTGTGGCAGAGTGTGCCAAGGATACATGAGCATCTGGTATTGTTGAGGGATCTATTGTGGACACCAAGTACACACTTGTGAATGACTTGATCATTTACAAGAATAGGATTTTCTTGATCCTAGGGTCAGAGATGAAGAACACCATTCTGCGAGCTTTCCATGATGTACCTACAGCAGGGCACCCCGGGTAATTCAAAACATACATACAAGTTCGGGAGAGATTTACATGGAAGGGTCTTAAGGCAAAAGTTCTTCAATATGTGCGTGAGTGCCCTGTTTGTCAGCAAAACAAGCAAGAGAACACGTATCCGGCAGGATTGTTGCAGCCACTTCCGATTCCTGACAAGAAGTGGGAATGCCTGTCGATGGATTTTATTACGGGCTTGCCTAAAGCCCAAGGACGTGATTGCATATATGTAGTTGTGGATCGGCTGATGAAGTATGCCCACTTCTTTCCGATCACCACGACTTACACAACTACACAAGTAGCAGAGGTATTTTTCCGTGAGGTTTTCAGATTGCATGGGTGCCTCGGAGCATAGTTAGCGATAGGGATAGTCGGTTCCTGAGTCACTTCTGACAGGAGGTGTTCAGACCTTGTGGGACCAAGCATACACCGAGCACCAGTTACCACCCGCAGACCGATGGTCAAACGGAGATAGTGAACAAATGGGTGAAGGCTACCTCAGGAATTACATTGCAGGGCAGCAGAAGGCATGGGTCAAGTGGATACACTTATGTGAGTATTGTTACAATACCACCTATCACATGACCATTTAGATGTCCCCCTTCATGGCGTTGTATGGGTATGAGGCACCTAGTTTTCTTGATTTGCTACTGAGTGACAGTAGAGTGCCGAGCACTGGAGACTTATTGCATGAGAGCCAGGACATTATGAGGGCTCTTAAGGAGAATATTGCTAAGGCACAGAATCAGTAGAAGCAGTGTGCAGATCAGAAGAGGACAGAGAGATCTTTTGAGGTGGGAGACATGGTATATCTTATGCTACAGCCCTACCGACAGTCTACTCTCAGGAAGAGTGGGTCTGAGAAGCTCAAGCCACAGTATTATGGTCCTTTCTAGATTGTGAGACGTGTTGGAGAGGTGGCTTATGAGCTAGAGCTTCTAGCGGATAGTAAGGTCCACAATGTTTTTCATGTGTCACGTCTCAAGAAGGCGTTAGGACATCGTGTGGTACCTTCAGCAGTATTACCTCCCTTAGATGATGAGGGAAAGTTGATTTTAGTACCTGAGTCGATCCTGAAATACAGGGAAAGGCAGCTACGCAGGAGGACTATCAGGGAATACTTGGTGAAGTGGAGGGATTTACCAGTGGAGGATGCTACGTGGGAGAGTGAGGAGATTTTGCAGCAGCCGGAGTTGAGATTGCTTGAGGACAAGCAATTTCAGGAGGGGCGGACTGTAATGTCCCCTTCCAACTGACATTTCTCAGTTCTTGAGATTAGCCTATTATGTGACCCTCGTAGGCTGATAGGGTGGATAGAGGGTCTTGTTGAGGCATGGCTTGGCTTCAGATTATCAGAATCATTCAGTGGGATTTGTTCGAGGTCGTTTGGACATCTTTTGCTTGACTTACTATTTTTAGTAAGTGGAGACACTCAGTGGAGCACCCCTGCTATTTTTAGCAGTATGGTCTGGTCATATGCAGATTCAGTCACTTATCATCTGGCTTCAGACGGTTCGTCAATCGGACTTATATTGAGAGAAATATTAATATTTATTTGCCAAAATAAATATTAATTTAATTGAAGCTTATTATATAAAGTTATAATATAATTTAATATTATAACTTAAGTGATTTTTTGAAGGGGGTCGACCATCATGGAGAAGGGGTCATTTTTAATTAATGATTATAATTAAAAAGGCGTCCAAACTATTGAAAGATTAAAAGTGAAAATTCAAGTTTTATTTAAATGATGCTTTTTGAAGGAAATCGACCCAATTGAGAAGATATAAGTTTTCTTTGTGAAAACTTCATTCATTATGTTATGAAAATCGATTTTAGCCAATTCTTCCTTCAGAGAACGAAGCCAAGGGTTTCAGTTGTCTTTTGCATTGGAGAACGAGCCATCTTCAGTGTTTGCAGTTCAGAGGCTGTGAAATACCAGTTGATTTATTGCCTGCAGTTGAATAACTTCATTCAGAGGTTATTACAGATCTTACAGTGAGTTCATTTTATCCAGTGATTGGGCCGATTGCTTTCCAGAGAAGAATCTTTCCATTCGCCATCAATTCTCAGACATCTGGCACACTTCCCAAGGTGGTACAGATTTTATTGCTGCTGTTTAAGAACCGTACAAATCAGCTTGAGGGCCATACTTTTCATTCTAGCCTGGGCGCCTTGCCTTTTGGCTTTCTATCTTCACCAGCTGGGACGCCTTGCACTCTGGGTCAGTCTGCAGTGATTTTTAGGCTGGAGAAATGTCAGTTAATGTTAGCAATATTAATTCTTCATCATTCTGAGGCGACTGCAATCAGCAAATCAGGTTTTTAAATAATGCAAATTTGTTTGCCTTTTTGTCTGCATGTTAGGGTTTTAGTATTGTAATCACTGAGAAAGAATAATAAATCCATTTGCTATCGATTCAAGGATCTAAATGCTTCAGTTTTTACCTTATTGTATTTATTAAAGATTTTAGAAGTATTTCTTTCAAAAATCGCATTATGTTCTTTATATGCAAAAACCTCAAAAAAATCAAAAACCTTCAAAACACAAAAAAACAATCAGTTTGAGCATCAGGGTAGAAGTTGAACCGGAAGGGTTCTTCACAGTGCTGCCTTAAGGAGCAAGCTGAGACGTAGCTACAGTCATAGGGCTTCCAACAGGTTCTTCAATTCAATTGTATAAATTGCCTTGTAGTTGCATCTTGTAATACATTGTTGTCATTACAGCTTACTGTAGTTGCATGGGTAATCTAAAATAGTGTGAGTTTCCCATTATCATAATTCGCATTTCATATGAAGAAATCACCCAAGTCTGCACTTATATTGCTGTCATTAAAGAACTGAGTTTGATCATTATAGTGCATTGTAAATCATACCTATCAGAGGGCAATCTGCTGTAAGAACCCTTGGTAAAGTTGTAATCAGTTTTGGGAATCTTCATTTGCAATAATATTGGGGTTAGTAGTGCATACAAATTGTTTGTAAAAATGTCTACATGTGGTAGCAGCTTGTCTGCATAAGTTTCAGTTATCTATTACATTGGAAGATCAAAATAAGTCTTGCATTGCATCTTCAAATTGAATTGAATTCATTGGTTAAGATCTTTGGTGCATTTGAATCATTACATAAACTCAAAAGTCAAAGGAGAAAACAATTACCAGCTGGGAAAAGAGTTCAAGCCAACTGTTTTAAGAAATTCCCAAGGACCAAATAGGAAAAATTTAAGGTCAGATTTGCTAGCGACATTACAGAACCCTAGTAGTGAGTTGTTGGGAGTCCTATTGATGTAAGTCATTCGAGTGATTCTAGGAAGTGGTTTTGCCATCAGTGGTATTAGGGTTTTGCAAACCAGTTTCTCCTACCTTCTTTCTGTCAATAAATTTAACCTAAGCTTTGGCACCTAAATTCGTTGATATAATATTTTCATCTGTTGAGTGTGAAGTTATACCTAATAGCTTAACCATATATATATATATTAATATTAATATGTATAACATTATTTATTCTTCTTCTTCAGGTGAATTTAGTAACGTTTCATAATAGTACTTGGAGGCATTATAAACATAAATACCTTTTGATGGTAACGAGGTTAATGCTAAAATACGTAAGTATTTAATTTACTACTTTTAATCAAGTGAACAATTTTTATTTAAAATTTGAATGGCAGTGATATAGTATTACCGCCAGATTTTCGAAAATAAAGATCTACATAACTGTTGTGACGTTTTTCACACATCGCCCCATTGCAAATGGGGACCCCCTACTTTTGGCTTGATTTTGGTTTGTTTTTGCTGTTGTCTTTCTCTCTCTGTCTGCTTTCCGGGGACGTTCCCGTCTTTGAACTTAAACGAGTGAAATTTGGCCAAGTCTGAAATTAGGGTTTTGAGTCTTTTAGTCAGTTCGAGGTTGAGTAAGGTGAATAAATTGAAACAGAGCTTAACATTGTTGTCAGTGTGCTTCCAGCAGGCTCTCAGCAACTTTTCATCAGATTCTGAGCTACTTACTATTTTTAGTAAGTGTACAATTACAGGCAATTCGCCAGCATTTTTGAGATTCCGACAGTCACACGGCATTTGGAGGACATCAAACTGTTCGCATGCAAAATTTGAGCGAAAACGGACAACTTACTATTTTTAGCAGTTCAGCTTCCGGGACAAATTTTGGGGTTCAGATGCAGAGTTTTTCTTTGCATGTCTGCATATTCCTTCTGGGTTTTTCGAGACCTGCGCGACAGTGTAACATGCAAAACGAGATGACAACTTTCAGAATTCGGTCTTCCGAGGCTATTTTTAGGGTTTGCATGTCAGGGTTTCTTGTGCATGTCGGATGATTCCTGATGGGTTTTTCGAGAGCTTCGCGATGGTGTGACATGCAAATGAAGATAATCACTCAGTAAGGAACTTACTCTTTTTAGCAGGTGTGTCCCGGCAGCCGCTTCTCAGCAATTCAGAATCATGAGCTGATCACAATGCCACAGAAACGAGAACAAACGAAGACCATTTGATACACATGCAGAACAAATTAGGGTTTCCAACTTCAGAGCCTGAAAAGAGGGGCAAAAAGTCAGAATTTTCGAAAACCGGTGTAAACCACCACGATCAGCATCCTTCAGGCTATCTGCTAGTAAAATTTCAAGTCAAACGGAGCACTTACTATTTATAGTAAGTCAATTTGGAAACAGGCTAAAAATAGTAAATCGGGTGCATGCGTTGATGCCAGTAGTCAGGTCACGTGGTGAGGAGCGCCTCATTCAAATTTCAAGTTAATCGGAGCAGTGGAGCTATCAGAAGCAAGCAATTACTATTTATAGTAAATCATCCTCAGAAATGGGCTATAAATAGCAGGTCAGCTAAAAATGGCAGTGACAACAGGGTAACCAGGTCATGAGGATGCTATGTTTAAAATTTCAGGTCGTTCTGAGCCTCAGAGATGCAAAATCAGAGGGCTTACTATAAATAGCAGGGCATGAAAACTGGCAAAAACGAGAAAAAAATTCTAAGTCTTGAACTCTGTCCTGCTGCCATGGCAAAATGCGCCTAGATAGATGAGGAGGCATGGAAAATTCCTAAGGGTCAAGCTCGTGCACCACACAGGCCAAAATGCGCCCAAGCCTGAGAAAGTCAAAGGAAGTCAACGCCTTTCATCCTTCTGCCTAGCCTAAATGCGCCTTCAAGGCAATACCGAGCACAAAAAAATTCTAAGTATGAAGTTTATCCTTCATCAGGGGCAAAATGCGCCCAAAGTACAAGTGGTCAATGAAAGTCAACACGTTTATCCTGAAGGCATGTCAAAATGCGCCCAAGGGAAGCTCATGGAAGTTGAAATTTTTTTCTAAGTGTGGATATCCTCCTCACCCCCCAAAATGCGCCCATCCTCCTCAAAGGGTGAAATGCGCCCAAAAGACAAACAGGTCAAAGGAGTCAACAACTTTCATCCATCAGCTATGTCAAAATGCGCCCAAACAAGGTCAAGTGAAGACAAAAAAGGTGAAGTTGAAGAGTCATCCTCCTTGCATGCCTAAATGCGCCCAAGTTGAGGTGGTAAAGGTGAGTGTAAGGTGGTAAATAAGGTAAAAGATGAGTGAATACTTCAAAGGCGTGGTAAAGGGAGGGTGAATGCTAGGCGTTATCCCTCTTCAAGTCCAAAATGCGCCCAAGGTGGTGTGTTATAAAATATTGCAAGGTGATGGATGTGTTGCCTAGGCGTGATGAAGTTAGATATCCTTCTACAAATGCTATATGCGCCCAAGGTGGTAAGGAATTTTCTAAGGCATGTGTGGTGGTGAAGGATGAATGTTGGGCGTAGTTTTTGATTTTCTTCAAAAGTGCTAGGCGCCAGAGGTGATGGGTGTTGTAAGTGTCAGAAAATATTGCCAAAGGGTGGAAATAAAGTGCTAAGGCGTGATTTTAAATTCTTCTAAGTATGATATACGCCTAAAGTGGTGAGTAAGGAATTTCCTCTAAGGCGTTGGAGCTTCAAAAGTGTTTTTCAATGTGGAGTAAAATGCAAGTGGCAAGATTGAATAAAATTTTTAAGGCGAAAATTTTCTAAGGCAAATTCTCAAAGTGCAAGATGATACAAAATTTTCTGAGGCAAAAATATTTTCTCCCTTAGAAAATACGCCTAGAGCTCAAGGTGGTAAAATTTTCCTTCGTGAAGCACGAGCAAATTTTCTCAGTGATGAAGTTAGAGGATGCTGGCATGGCAGGATGGACAAAAAATTTCCGGGTCAGAGCAACAAGAAATGTTCACAGGGATGAGGAGCTTGAATAAATTTGTAAAAAAAAAATTGTTTTATTTTACAAGGTGCAAAATTCAAGAAAATTAAATGAACCCGTTCGTTGTGTACCCATGCATTCGACACGTTCTGGAGAAAATTTTCTTCTGGGTATTGAAGATTATCGATGAGGAGTTGATTTTAAAGTCTTCCACACTTTGCCGAGGCCTTCAAGGTGAATATTTTTGATGAGCACCAGGTTGATGAATTTCCTAAGGGAAATTTGAAAAAATTTCTAAGGCAAGGAATAAATGATGTTGTTGAAGATAAAACGCCTTGGCAGATGAATTTGAAGGCGATCGCCTAGATGATTTTTGATCAAATTCCTGATGAGGGGATTTTCCTCGAGCCTGAGTTGGATGAAATATCAGAATGAAGTGCGCCGAGCAGAGTGCAAGATGGGTTGGAAAATTTGGCTAAGACATGAAGAATTTGAACGCGAAGTTGACTAGCAAGGATGATGAATGCTTGGAAATTAGAGCGTGAAAATCAGGTAAGTTGAATGTATATTATAAAGTGTTCTAATACTCTTCTCCTCGCTTGTTTTGCAGGAGGAATGTCGAGGCCAGAGCACGATGACTTGAAGTGGTGAAGCACGATGATATTACAATCTTCGGAGGAAGATAAAGTTACGAGTTTCACATGAAGGAAGAAAGTTGCAAGAAAATGGCTAAGTGTTAGCTCAAGTGACAAGGAAGTTGTAGAAACCCTAGTTTCCCCTTGTTGCTGAATCTGATGTTTTTGCGTTTTGAATGTTTTTTTTTGGGGTTTTGTGCAATAAAAGAAAATTGCGATTTTTGCAAAGAATTGAAAATAAATTCAATAAAAATAAATCAACTCTGATAACAATAGTATTTGATGTAAATACTGATGCCAGTCTATTATTTGACCTTCTGAAATGATTACAACAATGATCCAGTTACATGCAATCACAAAAACAATGAAATTTTATGAAAGAACCTGATTTCTCCTTTGCTGCAATAAATGATTCTTTTCTGATGGTACGGCTGAGCTGAATGAACTTGTTATCTGGCGCCAGAAGGATGAATCCTCTGCTAATGGAATATACGCCCCTGATGATGAAGTCTGTATGCAAAAGAAGGTGTTTGCTCTGAAAACCAAAAGTACGGCTCTCCTTGCAAGGTACGGCCAGGTACAGAAATGTACGGCCTGTCACAACAGCAATCAATGATAAAAGTACGGCCCTGTCTTTGTGTCTCCAGATCTCAATAAAGTTGGCGCCTTGGTGTATGGACTCTTCTGGATGAATTAAATAATCAAAAACTCTGATAATGAATGATCGGTGAAGTTCTATGATCTCCTCTGGATGAAGAAACCTCTTTGCTGGCAATAGATCGGATGATATTCCACACCCTCTGAATCGCTCTCACTGGAGATGGCTCGTTCCCCAATGCATTCGAGACTGAAACCCTAAGTTTCTGTGCTCAGACCAAACTTGATCAATTTTCAATAACTCAATAACACAATGGCCTGAATTCCAATGCAAAACCATATATCTCTTGAAAAGTGCGATTTCCTTAAAAATAGGGAATATTAAAATAATTCGAACTTTTACATTTAATTCTTCAATAGTCTTCAGCCAAATTTTTATAATAAAATATAATCAACAAATGGCCCCTTTCTGATGATGGGCGACCCCCTTCACTGAAATCACTTAAGTTATAATAAAATATTATAACTTTATATTATAAACTCCTCCAATCTAATTAATATTTAATTAATTCAATTAAATATTAATATCTCTCTCATTATTCATCCGATGCAAGAGCCATCACGGAAATGTCGGTGAGGAAGTGATTAGGCCTATCAATCCATGCTACACTTCTAAAATAGCGGGGGGTCCCCATATTTGAGTCTTTGAATCTTGCTTTAAAATAGCAACTCGAGGCTAGAAGTGTCAGAGCAGGCGAGCAACCAGTGATCAAATCTTGACAAGCTGAAGGCAGGCCAAGCTCCAACATGACCCTCTATCCAACCAATCGACCTCTGAGGGGTGGCATAATGGGCTTCAATCTTTTGTGCTCGGAGATGTCAACTAGAAGGGGACATGGCCGGTCAGCCTCACGAAGGAAATTGCTTGTCCTCAAGCAATCTCAACTCAGGATCTTCCGCGAGGAATATCACCGGCTCTCCCATGTAGCATCCTCAGGCAAATCTCTCCATTTCACTAGATATTCCACAGTAGTCCTCCTTGGCTGTCTCTCACGTACTCGGGGATGAGCTTCGAATTGCTAGAATCAACTTTCCCTCATCATCTAAGGGGAGGTAGAAGCTGAGGCGGTACCACCCATTGATATCCAAAAGCCTTCTTGGTGATACATCAGCATTGTGTACCTGCTCTCCGCTGAAGCTCAAGCTCGTGGCCACCTCTCCAACTGCTTCGGGATCACGAAGGACCCGTGTCGCGATGGCTTAAGCCGACCCACACTCTTCCTAGAGTGGGTGACTGATAGAACACGCGGCATGGGGTAAAACATATCACCCACCTCAAAATGCCTCTCGGTTCTCTTCTGATCCGCATACTGCTTTTGCTGATTTTGTGCCTTGGCGATATTCTCCTTGAGAGCCTTCATAGTATCCTGACTCTCCTGCAATAAGTCTCCAGCACTCGGCACTCTACTGTCGCTCAGTAGCAAATCCGGAAAACTTGGCGCCTCATACCCGTATAACGCCATAAAAGGGGACATCTGAATGGTCATATGGAATGTCGTGTTGTAACAATACTCACACAAATGTATCCATTTGACCCATGCCTTCTGCTGCCCTGCAATATAATTTCGGAGGTACCCTTCCACCCACTTATTTACTATCTCCGTCTGCCCATCTGTCTGAGGGTGGTAACTGGTGCTCGGTGTAAGCTCGGTTCCACAAAGTCTGAATACCTCCTGCCAGAAGTGACTCAAGAACCGACTATCTCTGTTGCTCACAATGCTCCGAGGCAATCCATGTAGTCTGAACACCTCACGAAAGAATACCTCTGCTACCTGTGTAGCTGTATAGGTTGTGGTGATCGGAAGAAGTGGGCATGCCGTAAGCCGATCCACAACTACATATATGCAATCGCCCTTGGGCTTTAGGCAAGCCATTGGCCAGTCGTCGGCAGGCATTCCCACTTCTGTCGGGGGTCGAAGTGGCTGCAATAAACCCTGAGTGCGTGTTCTCACTCTGCTTGTTACAGCGACAAGCGGGGCACTCGCGCTAGCGTATTGAAGAACATACGCCTTGAGTCCTTTCCATGTGAATCTCTCTCGTATCTGCTTGTAGGTTTTGAAGTACCCGGGATGTCCTACTGTAGGTACGTCATGAAAGGCCCACATGATGATGTTCTTGACCTCTGACCCTGGGATCAAGTAAATCCTGTTCTTGTAAATGATCAAATCATTCACAAGTGTATACCTGGTATCAATCGTTGATCCCTCAACAATGTTGGAGGCCCACGTGTCCTTGGCATATTCTGCCACAATCATATGCCTCCAATCCTCTGAAATGTGAACCATAGAGCTCAAATATGGCCTATGTGAAAGAGCATCAGCCACTACGTTTTGTGTACCTTTGATATACGAAATATCAAAGTCATAGGCCTGCAATTTACTGACCCACTTCTGCTGTCGATCATTAAGATCTCGCTGCCTTAAGAAGTGTCTCAAACTGTTATGGTCAGTTTTTATGCAAAATTTGCTGCCAACAAGATACTGCCTGAATTTTGCTAAAGCATGCATGATAGCGAGCATCTCCTTATCATATATGCTATAAAGTCTCTCTGGCCCTCTGAGCTTTCGGCTCTCATACACAATCGGGTGCTTGTCCTGCATAAGCACCGCACCAATGCCCTCACCTGATGCATCGCACTGAAGCTCGAAAGGCTTCGTAAAGTCTGGTAGTGCTAAAACAGGGCATGTAGTCATCAACTCCTTAAATTTCATAAAACACTCCTGTGCCTCAGGAGTCCAAACAAATGCACCCTTCTTCAGTAAATCTGTCATAGGGGCTGCATGTGGTGAATAACCATTCACGAATCTACGGTAGAATCCACACAAACCGAGAAACCCTCTCAACTGTGTAGGTTTGCCGGTGTAGGCCAGTCAATAATAGCGCGGATCTTTTCAGGATCCATCCACACTCCTCCTGCACTGATGATATGACCTAAGTATAACAATTCGGTCATTCCCAAATCACATTTGGATTCCTTGGCGTACAAGGACTCCCTCTCCAAAATACTCAACACGGTCTCCAAGTGAACCAGATGCTCTTGCCAAGTTCCACTGTATATAAGGATATCATCGAAGAAGACCAATACGAATCTCCTCAGCTGTGAATGAAAAACCCTGTTCATCGTGGACTGAAATGTAGCTGGTGCATTAGTGAGCCCAAATGGCATCACTACGAACTCAAAGTGCCCACAATGACATCGGAAGGCAGTCTTCTCTATGTCCTGCTCACGGACCCTGATCTGATGATACCCCGACCGTAAATCAATCTTGGTGAAGTAATATGCTCCATGGAGCTCATCAATAAGCTCGTCAATACGCGGTATCGGATACCTGTTTTTGATCGTCCTCTTGTTCAGGACTCTATAGTCGATACACATGCGTAATGTGCCATCCTTCTTCTTTACCAACACAACTGAAGAAGCGAATGGTGACTTGCTAGGCCGAATGTGACCCATAGCAAGTAACTCCTTTATTGTCTTTTCTATCTCATCCTTCAATCTCTTAGGATGCCTGTAAGGAGTTATCATAACGGGCTTAGCGCCCTCCTCGAGCTCTATAATGTGCTCTATGCCCCTGTCTGGAGGTCTCCCTGGTGGAATATCACTGATTACCTTATCATGCTTGACTCTCAACTGCTGTATGTCTGGATGATATTCAGTCTTCTGCTGTCCCTCCTGTATAGGTGCTAAAGTGCACTCGGCAGCCCACTCAACCATGTCGTGACGCATGAGCCTCTCCATTCGACGAAAAGAAATTGTTTTGATGTTGCTGTCCCGAATTGCTTTTAGTATGTGTGTCTTCCCGTCAACATCAAAACGGATCTCCATGTCCTTGAGACGAAGAGTGACTTCCTCCAATGAATGAAGCCACTTCATTCCCAAGACCAAATCAATATCTCCCATATTAACAACATAGTAATCAGCCTTGAACTCATAATTGTTCAATCGTAAAGGGAGATCCTTTATCATGCGTTCACACCTCAAAGTGTATTCGTCGGCCACCGTAACCCTAATGCCCTCGAACTCCTCTGAAATTTATTGTTAGTAGCTCGTATCAAGAAGGTAATGACCTACTACTGCTAACACACCCGCGAAGATCACGAATGAGCCTTCTGGCGGATGCTAGATAAGCGTGCCTCCTGTATCTGAAGTTCTGACTCTATCTCTGCCTTAGGCTCTGAAGCCTCTGCCTCTGAATCCTCAGAACTCTCCTGCTGTTCGGAATTTTCTGATTCTGAATCCTCATAATACGCCCACATCACTCGATTTGCCTTGCCCTTAGGTCTTAGAGGACAATCGTGATTGGCGTCATACGGACCTTTGCAGTAGAAGCAAAGCTTCTTCCTGCGTAGATCATTAAGGGCCTCTCGATCCAAAGGTGGGGCTGCTGATTTACCTTTTGAATCGTTCTTAAAATCTGATTTTTCTTTGTTAAAATCAGACTTGTCTCTGTTTTTGTTAAAACCCTTATTGTCCTTGAAAGATGAATTACCTCTGGAGTTAAATCTACTAGATGGTGCTGCTAACTCCATACTACGAGCCTTCTTCATCGCTTCCTGTAATGAAGGAGGATCAAAGGCTTTGATCCAACCTCTCAGTGGCTCTGTCAAACCCTCCATGAAGAGTACTACCAATCGCCTCTCTGAAATGTTCGGAACCATGACCGATAACTTCTGAAAGTCACCAATATAGGACTCCAAACTGCCACTCTGTCTCAACTGAGCCAAGTCTCTGAAGTAGGATTCTGGATCCTTCCTGTCAAACCGCTCTACCAACCTGTCAACGAACTCCTGGTATGATGTGATCCTGTCATGCTATAGCGTCACCATACCATGGTGCCACCAGTCGTAAGCTACCCCCTCAAGATGCAGTGTCGCATATCTGATAGCATCTCTCTCAGCCATCGGGCGCAATGTGAGAAAAGTGTCCAGCTTACTAATCCATGCCTGAGCTGTCACCTTACCACTACCATCGAACATCGCTAGATTAAGCCTGTTGGTTGCATGTTTTAGGTCATTGTTCTGGTATCTAGGTCTCCAATCCTGTCAACCTCTGTGGTGCTCTCGCCTCTGAGTGACAAAACGGTCAAAAGAAATCCTCTCTCTGACCTCTGGTGGTACTAACTCCCACTCCTCGTTCGTTGCCATAAGTGTGTCTGCGAACAACTCCTCATGCTCCTCCTCTGCAATAGCCTCCTCGGCCTCTTGTCTCACAAAAGTAGGCCTAGTGGGCCTATCTGCTGTCCGTGAGGCTGTCCTCGGTGCTCTGCGAGATCCTGCTTCACTCCTCTCATCGTCATGATGTGGTGATGGTCTCCTCGGAGTACCTAATCTCTGAAGTGCCACTGTCAACTGCTGCAATACATCATTCGACTGCCGTTGACCTGCACGTAAATCTCTGAGTGCATGCAAAACCTCTGCATCATCCTGATCTCTAGGGTTTGGAGGAATCTCTGCCCTAAGATTATCTGTTCTGTCAGTCCTGTCATTCCTGTCAGCCATGTTTCCTGGCTGCCTGCTCAAACTCTGTTGTCTGTCAATCAGAGCACGTCTGCGTGTGTAATACCTGTGAGAGCCAATCTGTTCTGGCTACATAAGACTGCTAAACCCTTAGGATGGCAGGATTTAGCTTTGATACCACTGTAGAAACCCTAGTTTCCCCCTGTTGCTGAATCTGATGTTTTTTGTTTGTTTTTGCGTTTTGAATGTTTTTTTTTTTGGGTTTTGTGCAATAAAAGAAAATTGCGATTTTTGCAAAGAATTGAAAATAAATTCAATAAAAATAAATCAACTCTGATAACAATAGTATTTGATGTAAATACTGATGCCAGTCTATTATTTGACCTTCTGAAATGATTACAACAATGATCCAGTTACATGCAATCACAAAAACAATGAAATTTTATGAAAGAACCTGATTTCTCCTTTGCTGCAATAAATGATTCTTTTCTGATGGTACGGCTGAGCTAAACGAACTTGTTATCTGGTGCCAGAAGGATGAATCCTCTGCTAATGGAATATACGCCCCTGATGATGAAGTCTGTATGCAAAAGAAGAAGGCGTTTGCTCTGAAAACCAAAAGTACGGCTCTCCTTGCAAGGTACGACCAGGTACATAAATGTACGGCCTGTCACAACAGCAATCAATGATAAAAGTACGGCCCTGTCTTTGTGTCTCCAGATCTCAATAAAGTTGGCGCCTTGGTGTATGGACTCTTCTGGATGAATTAAATAATCAAAAACTCTGATAATGAATGATCGGTGAAGTTCTATGATCTCCTCTGGATGAAGAAACCTCTTTGCTGGCAATAGATCGGATGATATTCCACACCCTCTGAATCGCTCTCACTGGAGATGGCTCGTTCCCCAATGCATTCGAGACTGAAACCCTAAGTTTCTGTGCTCAGACCAAACTTGATCAATTTTCAATAACTCAATAACACAATGGCCCAAATTCCAATGCAAAACCATATATCTCTTGAAAAGTGCGATTTCCTTAAAAATAGGGAATATTAAAATAATTCGAACTTTTACATTTAATTCTTCAATAGTCTTCAGCCAAATTTTTATAATAAAATATAATCAACAAATGGCCCCTTTCTGATGATGGGCAACCCCCTTCACTAAAATCACTTAAGTTATAATAAAATATTATAACTTTATATTATAAACTCCAATTAATTAATATTTAATTAATTCAATTAAATATTAATATCTCTCTCATTATTCATCCGATGCACGAGCCGTCATTTTGTCGGCCGAGAGTGATTACTGAAGCATATCAATCCATCTTTTCTAAAAATAGCGAGGGGTCCCCGCAGCCGAAGTCTTGAATCTTGCTAAAAATAGCAACTGGGCTGAGGGCATCCGAGCGAGCGACGAAATAGCCCGATCAGAATGCCCGACAAGCTGAAGGTGAGCGAAAACTCCAACATGACCCACTCTATCCAACCAAGTAAGCCCTGGGGTAGCATGGAAGCTAATCACATTGCTGTGAGATGTCAACTAGAAGGGGACATGACAGAAGTTGAAGAACAAAAGTCAAGAAGAAGATCGAGAACAGTGTGAACGCATCTACAAATGAGAATCTTCTAGAAGGATGGTGGACATTAATGCCTCATTTATTACCCCTCTTCTTTGTGGCGGTTTTTAGGGCAAATTTTGTTTAGGGCTGAGGTGGCACGATCCTGGCCATCCAGCCGATTGTAATTTGAGTCGTCCGTTGGACTTGGCCAACTATAAAAGGGGGAGTCCCCCTCATTTGTAGTAATGAAGTAGAAATGGGAGTAGAGACAACTAGGTAGTAACGAGGTAACTTAGTATGAATTGATAGTGTAGTTTGAAGAGAGGGAAAGTTCCTTTGAAAACTTTGTAAGAAATTATTTGTGAACACTCTCTCAATAAAGAGTTTTCATTGGTAATTGATTTAAGTCTTTGTTTGTGGAAGTAGCTAGCAAGGTTTCTTCGTCCTTCCGATTCAAATGGTAGCATAGTTCAAAGTAGTATAATTTCATTCCATGCAAGTAGATGTTAACTGTGGAATGTGGTGTTTGATCTAAGCAACTTAGTCTATCCATACCACTAGTGTATTTGCTGATGGTGAATGCGCCTTGTGTGGTCAACTGGAATATCATGTACTTAACTTCAATCACAGTTTGAATAATGGTATGCGTCGTTGTGATGGTATCTTTATGTCAAGTGGTGGTTTGAACATCTTTAGTGATCTCCCTTGAAGATTGCACCGACTCCATGGAAGCTGTCCGATGCGAGGCAAAGCGAAGTTCGGTTGGAGTTTGCTGAAGTTGAGCTCCATATCCCACACCTTAGAATAGATTTAGACTCTCTAAACCCTTACACCACTTTCAATTCAGTACTTTCTGATTAGAATAGGAAACCCGCGCTTCATAGACAAATCTTTCGAGCATTTGAATTCTTTTCTCCGCTACCAAACAATTCCGTAAGTCCCCTTGAAATACCAACAAATCACATCGAGCCAACTGAGTCTATTCGCACTAAAGGAACCTTGGAGTTGAACGCATGAACTTTCTTGCAATCTTAGCATGCGGAATACTTTGATCAAGAGAGAATAGGGTAGCCATTGGCGACTTTATTCTGCGTTGGTGCAGTCACGAAAAACACATCAACAATAACTAAATTAGCTATTTTTATAACCCCGAATTTACAAGGGGGGCGGGGCCACCTGGAATGGACGGGATAAATAAATCTTTCTTGAATTTAATTTAAAATTAAAGCTAATCTTCCTCATGGTGGACGTGATTATAATCTTGTTATGGAAGTTCCTAAAATCTTGTATCTGGAAGGCGTGGAAATAGCGGAAGACGTGGCATAGTTGGATGATTTCACCTAAACTCAATCTGGACGTAAAAGTGAAATGTTCTTACCTTGTTTGTTTGTTCTTGAGATGAGGTGGAGAAAATCGTGGAAGTCCTGATAACCACCTTGGGGGCAACCATCGAATGAGTAGTTATGATACTCTTTGAAAAAATAGAGAGATCATTGTGAATCAAGGCAGAAGGAAAAAGGGACGGTGGCTGACAGAAGAAACGTGGGGTGAATGATGGAAGATAGATTCGCAAGTTAGAACTGAGAGGAGTAGAACAACCGAAGCTAAGAATAGAGTCTTGTTGGAAGTTGAAGCTCTCATATAAAGGAAGGAAGAGGACGTCTCCAACATGAGCTGAGTCGAGCTGGAGAGCCTCAAACTGTGTTTCTTCCCAACACTCTACTACAGAGAAATCTTGTTCCAGATTTCATTAACAGCCACGTTAGGCTTTTCAGGCTATTTAATTTTGAAGCAAAGAGAACTTGTCCCTTGAACACTATGGATGATGCTACATGCGAATTTGAGTTTTATTATTCTTGTCATAATAAGAATCTTGAGATATGAGGTTTTGACTGCATGTTGTTCTCTCTTTTCATTTAGACGTTTTCTTTTCTTGACAAAGAGAACTCATGAATATTGTGCAACGTACCCTTTTAATTCTCTGGTTCGTTATATCTTTTGGTACTCATGGTCTGGTTGCACAGACCGAATCTTGGTGAACTATCTTGGTGAACTCTAGCTGCAATTTCATTGTTTTTGTCTTTTTAGTTAAAAGAAAAACACCTCCAATCTAGTCTTGGCAAGACTAGATTCTGAAGATTTTGATTGAGCCTCTAGGAAGATTCTGTAACACGATTTTAGAGCCTTGTTTCTGTTGTAGCCTGAAACTACAGGAGGGGTGGGGAGGGAAAGGGGGGGCGGTGCAAGATTAACCAGTTAAGTAGTTGTAAGAGACCAGGTGTCTCTCAACCCAAATCTTCTGATCTTGAATGTGTTTTTGGTTTGTTTGTAATATTTGATTTTTTGGTGGTTTTCTCAAAATAAGACAAATTGAGATTTTGCAAGGAAATGCTTGTAAAAATAAAATAAAATACCAGATGCTTAAAAACTACAGAATATAGATTAGATCCCAATGCCAGATGATTTATTAATCTTCCTGAATGATTACAACTATGATCAATCAACATGCATAGAAAAAGGCAACAACATTTATTCAGAAAACCTGGTTATTGCAGCCGCCCAAAAATGATGAACAAAGGTACAGCCAGCTTCAAAAACTAATATCTCCAGCCTCGAATAAGATGCAAAAGACTCCAGAGATCTAGGCGCCCACACTGGAGAAACCAGAAGACTAGAAAGCAAGGCATCTTATCCAGTGAAGAAAGTACGGCCTTTGCTGCAGCAAATGTACGGCCCAACCAGCATTAAAGAAATTCGTACAACCTTGAAGAATGTGCCAAATGCCCAATGAAACACTGCCAAAGTGATATTCTCCTTCTGGAAGAAAGATCGATCCAATACACTGATAATAAACTCTGAAATATGCCCGAATATGACTTCTGTGTGAAGCCACTCTGTTGACAATCTTCAACTAGTATTTCATGGTCTCAGTATGCCTAATTCTGAAGAGGGAACGTTCTTCAAAACCTGTTGATCTGCAGAAACCCTTGTTTCTCAAACCCCGATGCTCTCAAAGAGAAATAATGACAAATTCAAATAATCAACATAATGAGTTTGATTTGCCTTGAGCAAATAAATAACCTCTCTCAAAAAGTCAACCCTTCTCAAAAATCAGCTCAATTACATTTAATAATAAATAATTCGCCCTTTTGCAATACTTAGGCCAATATTTAATAAATGGCGTCCTTTTATTTAATGAGTATTAAACTCATTAAATATTAAATTTTTCCCTTCATTATAAAGTATTAAAAATACTATAATTTGCCATTTTAATAATAACTTTAATATTTCATTGAAATGACTTTATATTATAAAGTCAAATTAATAATCTCTTTAATTATTATTAAATGCTCTAATAATCTCTGTTTGCTCAACAAATCATCAAACCAGGTCGATACTGAGCTGACCAACTGAATCAGGTGCCCTGCCAAAAATAGCAACTCCTGCTTGCCTGACTTACTATAAATAGTAAGTACCTCTAAATCACTCTGTAAGTGTCCACCAAGGCCCAAACCTTAATCAACTGCTGGAGTGATGTTCCCAAACATTGGATAACTGCCTCAAGTGATCCTCTAAACACTTCTGCCAGCCTACGAGGATCTGAATGATAGGCTAACCTCAGACACAACTGTACTGCCTAGGAAGGGGACATTACAGTAGTTCTTAACAAAGAATGTCAAGAATGCACCATGACAATTTGAAACGCAAGTGGTCAACAAATGAAAAAGGATTCTTAATCAATTAAGATAATAAAAGAACTGTGTGTGGTTCAATCTAATGAGCAATATATGATCAGTGACCAATTTCCTCATGGTTTTATGTTTTGCATGCTAAGTAGGTAGCCAGCCAGTGATAAGTGCAGTAAGAGCACTGAAATTG
>VDFB02106836.1:0-15627 GCA_007258455.2 Sequoia sempervirens | reverse complement strand
TTGTGAATCTTTTATTGTTATGATCGAACGCTATGCCACACAGGGTTTCATAAGATTGTCATGATAAAACCATTTTGTGAAGTGTTTACTATGCTGATCAAGTGTTATGCCACACAGGGTTTCATAAGATTTCATAGTGAATCTTCTCTTAGATTAGGAAAATCTGTTTTGTGAATCTTTTGTCATTACGATTAAGTGTTATGCCACATAGGGTTTCACAAAGATTTTGATGATTAGTTGCTTTGTGAGTCTTTACTATGCTGATTGAGGTTATGCCGCCATAGGGTTTCTTGCTAAGATTATCATAGCAAATTCCTCAAATCTGTTTTGTGCTTAATAAACTCTCCGCGTTTTTGTTCGCATTGAGATGATAGTTGGGCGTTTCACCTGCCTCTCGCGAGAATCTGAACGCGCTTTATCGTCTGATAGTCATAACCTTGCTCCGCTTCTCTGTTTCCGGGAGGAGATTGATAGATATAAGTTGTAGTTTAGCTGATTTGCTTAAACCGAGAAAACTCAGCTGCAACGCAGTTCTTTCAAGAAAGCTTCCAGCTCTAGCAGCTGAAACAAAACATGACATAGTTTTAGCTTATTTTCCTTTGCAAGTATATTTGTCAAAGCACAACTAGGGAGCTTCCCCTCCTAATTTGAAGAGCACTCATTGTGTAGTGTACATAGGCTGTTCATAACAACTTCTACTCCAGAGGTGTTAGTTGTTACGCCAACAGTTCTTTCTGGCGCCCACCGTGGGGCACGAGGCCTTGAAATAACTTTATACATGTCACGGATATGACTATCTGGCGTCCAACTGCTCCAGTTCAACAACCAGAACTAAGTCCGCCTGTTATTCAGCCGAATTTAGCATTCATCGAAGCAGAACAGTCAGATATCATCAGTAGCTTGCGCACTTTTATTTTTGAAAATCATACATCTACATCTCAGTGGAGAAGCGCAGCTACTACTCTGGATAAAGAAGAAGAAAAAGCAGATCTTGCAGCAG
This sequence comes from Sequoia sempervirens, assembly GCA_007258455.2. Lineage (NCBI taxonomy): Eukaryota > Viridiplantae > Streptophyta > Pinopsida > Cupressales > Cupressaceae > Sequoia > Sequoia sempervirens. Next base: position 14,627 of record VDFB02106836.1, on the reverse strand, counting down.
GTAGACCAGTTTTGCCACCTCCCGCGTGGGATTAAGCATCCTGGCTTATCAAGTTTACATCAGAAGAAGGAGAAGAAATCCTCCTATACAGCCAGATCCTGTTTTTGAAGAAGCTCCTGATCAGTTTACTGAATCAGAAATCTTAGAAGAAGAATCTCCCACTCCAATTGCAGAGATGGGTGATCGTGTTATTAACAACAACAACAATGGTGATGATCACAACGGTCGTAATGCAAGAAACGCAAGACGTCCAGTCCCCTTGCCTTGGGGCGACAATATTGGACCGTTGGCTTTACCAGGACATCATGAATTGCCCAAGGGATCACGCAAGTTTTTCCCGAGATTTCATGGCGATGGTTCAAAACATCCAGATGAACATTTATCAGCATTCACGGCGGCTTGTTCCGTTTTGCATGTTGGCCATGAGGACATCGCCGTTCGTCTTTTCGTGGAGACTCTTGAGAACAACGCAGCAGATTGGTTCAATAATCTTGAGCCAGGAATTATCACCAGTTGGGCTGTCATGAGCGAAAAGTTTTTGGCAAGATTCAAGCCTGCCGAAGACAATCACAGATTATTTGCACAACTCTCAAATTCGAAGATGGAAAAGCATGAACCGATGAGAGAATTTGTGGCAAGGTTTAATCGCCTTGTTACACGTCTTTCTCACACTTTGAATCCATCTGATGAAATTTTGATGAGTTCTTTCATCAACGCATTGCCGTCAGAAATTGCCTTTTTCTTGAAGATAGCCGAAGAAGATGATTTAACACGCCTTCAGGAGGAAGCAATCAAGCTTGAAGATAACATGATTACAACCGGCAAGATGAAAGATGATTCGATCAGGCCGCTCGTGCAAGCGTCGGCCGATCCGTTGCTACAGAAGGTAGCAAACGAGGTGACGATACTAAAACGGCAGTCACCACCTCAAGGGCAACCAGCCTTGCCTTCACCACCTTTTCAATCTCAACCAGCATATCAGCCGAGAAGGAATAACTTTCAGCCGTACAATAATTTCAAGTCAAAGTTTCCACAAGGACAACCGAGACAAAATAATGAAGCTGAAAAGGCTACGGTCTTTTGCACGTTCCATGATTCAGCAGAGCATACCGGGGCTACTTGTCCGGAAAATCAAAGAATGAATCAGCTCATGGGATTTGCCGATTCTGCTCCTAGTTCAGATTTCATACCTACCAGTTCAAATGTCGTCTCTTCACAGCCAGACGAGTTTGATGGCGACTCCGCAACGGGATATTTTGATCGAGAACCCGTTATTGAAGAAGAAGAAGAATCCCGTCGTTTTTCTCTTGCAGTGAATCATGAGAATATCACCTCACCTGTGTTCACACGTGCTCAACATTTCAAAGCACAGAAGGAGGAAGAGGAAAAACGGAATTTGAATACAAAAGCAAAGGAAGTAGCTTCTACTTCCAATCAAAAACCTTCACAAGAGAGTATCTTGCCAGCAGCTTTAGATACGTCTTCAGCAAGCTTTGACATCGTTTCTTCCATGATGAAGACGAAGGTACAGATATCTCAACTGGAGTATTTACAAGATCATCCAGAGCAGTTGGATAGGATCTTGAACGTTCTTAAGAAGAAGAATGTCGTTCAGCCGACATTGTTACAATCCTCAGTTCCTGCAGAAGAGAAGCCGAGGCCATTTTATATATCTTTATATATAGGAGGTTTCAAGCTGAGCAATTGCATAATTGACAGCGGAGCTTCGGACAACGTAATGCCCTTACAGATTATGAATGCGTTGGGACTTTCGTGCACCCCGACTCAGGAAAAGTGTTATTCACTTGAGTCTAAACCGGTGCCGTTAGTTGGTCAACTTAAAGATGCGCAAGTAAGGCTAGCGTTATGTCCAGAGAAGAAGATTATGATGACTATCCTTGTAGCTGATATTCCTACCAGTTACGGGATGTTACTTAGTAGAAGTTTTTGCAAGGATCTTGGAGGAGAAATACAGATGGATTGGTCGTTCGCGACAATCCCATTGAAGAAAGGTTCTTTCAAGTTAGAGCCGGAAACCAAATCGAAGTTTACAGTGGTAAAGTCCCAGGACCCACATGCTCAAGTGTTGTATCAAGACACGGGTCCAGGCACATACGCTATGGTGTCTGAGGTGATAGATGATTGTCAAAATTTTGCACTTTCCACCGACTTATCAGAAGAAGAATCGAAGGTGTGGACGATGCAGTTTGATGGCAGTTGTTCGACTTCAGGTTCCGGAGCGGGAGTAGTAATCATCTCTCCCGAAGGTCGTTTATATCCTTTTGCATATAGGTTGCAATTCGATTGCACTAATAATACTGCAGAATATGAGGCGCTTTTGTTAGGTCTCAAAAACGCAAAGGATATGGGGATCAAGCTGCTTCAAGTTGAAGGAGATGCAGAGCTGATTGTAAAACAGGTCAGAGAGCAATTTCACGTGAGAAAGAATCGTCTCCAAAACTACAGGCAGCGGGTATGGAATGCGATTGACTGGTTCGATGCATTTAATATCAAATATATTTCAAGAATGAACAATAGCAAAGCTGATGCGCTTGCAGTTTCAGCCGCTCTTTTTATGCCTAACTCTGATTTTCGTCAGAATTCATTTGCTATTGAGCTCATCTATAGACCAGCTGTTCCTGATAATTCAGACAACTGGCAAGTCTTCAGTGATGATGAAGATATTAAAGAATTCCTTGTCATGGGAGACAATTACAAAGAATTGTTCTTTGAAGGGAGTTCAACTCCTCACAAAGAGTCAATTACTGAAGAATCTGAGGTTATAGAATCTGGAATCATACAATTGAAAGGAAATCAGATTCCTAAAGGTTTTGTATCCTTAGAGGATATTTTCGACAGGCACGATCGTTACATCCAAGATCAGAAAAGGTCAGGGGTGAATACTTCGTCAGAATATAGTCAAGTCAACATAGGTACTGAGGACAAGCCTCGGCTTGTGAATTTGGGAAAATGTTGTACTTCCGAAGAAACTGAGAGGTTTATCGCCTTGTTCAAGCAATACAGGGATGTATTTGCCTGGTCATATGAAGATTTAAAGGTCTTCACACCCATTGAATTGTCTCACACAATTCCGCTGAAGTCTGAAGTGAAGCCTTTCAGGCAGAAACAAAGACATTACAATCCGCGAATTCAAGATACTATCTATGCGGAAATTCAGAAAATGGTGGACTCCAGAATAATTTTTCCTATTCATCATTCCACCTGGGTGTCAAATATCGTTCCTGTGCGCAAAAAGAATGGAGAAATCAGAATTTGCGTTGATTTCAGGAACTTGAATCAATCGTCCTTGAAGGACAACTATCCCTTACCAATCATGGAGCATACATTGCAGACAGTTACCGGATCGGAAATGCTATCACTTCTTGATGGTTTTTCTGGTTATAATCAGATTGCAGTGGCTGAGGAGGATCAGATCAAGACAGCTTTCACCACGCCGTGGGGAACGTTTGCTTATGAGAGGATGCCTTTCGGCCTTATCAACGCCGGTGCTACTTTTCAAAGAGCCATGGATTTAGCGTTTGGGGATCTTAGGAATAAGATCATAGTCGTCTATCTTGATGACTTAACCGTTTTTTCAGATAAACGGAGTGATCATTTTTCACACCTTGTGAAAGTGTTCGAGAGATGTAGGTATCATAAAATATCTTTGAATCCGAAGAAGACAATCTTTGCGGTGACGGAGGGTAAGTTACTTGGTCATATCGTTTCCAAAGAAGGTACCAGAATAGATCCGAATCGGGTGGATTCAATCAGAAACCTATCTCTCCCTACAAGCAAAACGCAGGTGCATTCATTTTTCGGTAAAGTTAACTTTATCCGGAGATTTGTACCTGATTTCTCAGAGCTGACAAAGGAGATTTCAGCAATGATGAAGAAGATGTCTACATTCGTGTGGACGGATGAAGGCAAACAGGCCTTTATTAAGATTAAAGAAGCTATTGCAAATGCACCAGTGCTAGTTCGGCCTAACTTTCAGAATGATTTCATTCTTTATTGTTACGCGTCGGAACTTTCATTGTCTGCCATTTTGACACAGAAACTCAGCGAGGAGGGTGAATCTCCTATTGCTTTTATGAGTGCTAATTTCAAAGATGCTGAGATGCGTTATTCCCAGATCGAGAAGAACACTTATGCTGTCGTCAGAGCTGTCAAGAATTTCAGATTTTATCTTTTGAATTCACATACTACGGTGTATGTCACCGATCCAGCAGTCAAAAGTGTACTTACTCAACAGGAGATGGGTACGAAAAGAGGGAATTGGATCGCAAGAGTTCAAGAATATGATCTGGAGATTAAGCCAACCAAACTTGTTCGCGGACAAGGTCTTTGCAGATTATTGGCGGAAGATGGAGATCGCAAGTTCAAAAGCAATGGTGGAATTGGTTTAGAAAAAGAAGTTAAAGAAGACCTACCTTTGGTCTTACTTGTTAATTCTGCAGAAGAATGGTACACACCACTATGGTATTATTCAACGTATGGAGAATGTCCACGTCACATGGACAAACAGCAGAAAAGAACATTAAAATTGAAAGCACAAAATTTCGTGCTAGTTAATAACGTTCTGTACAAGCGTGGCCTTGACGGAACTTTTCTATTATGTGTCGGAAAGGATCAGCAGCGAAGGTTGTTAGAAGCTTTTCATAATCAGGCATGCGGAGGACACTTTTCATCAAGGGTCACTGCATTTAAGATTCTACGAGCACAGTTTTATTGGCCAACTATGTTTCGTGATGCATATGATTGGGTGTACAAATGTCAGTTATGTCAGCAGTTTGCTGGTAAAGTGAAATTGGCATCTTTTCCACTCAGGCTAGTTGTTATTGATGCTCCATTTCAGCAGTGGGGTATTGATTTTATAGGACCTGTCAATCCAGTTTCCAGTAAGGGGCATGTGTTTGTCCTTACAGCGACAGATTATTTTACGAAATGGGTTGAGGCAATTCCTACTAAACGAGCTACGTCCGAAGTGGTTTGCAGCTTTCTAAAGGAGAATATCATTTCTCGCTTCGGAGTTCCTCGGAAAATTGTTACTGATAATGCTACTTGCTTCTCGTCAGAGGAGATTTTGAGTTTTTGTTTTGATCACGGCATCATGCTGTCACATTCATCAGATTATTACCCTCAGGGTAATGGACAGGCCGAATCATCCAATAAGAACATTGTAACAATCATACGCAAGTTGGTTGAGTCAAATCAGCGAACTTGGCATACTAAGTTATACGATGCTCTTTGGGCTGATCGTATAACTCCTAAAAGAGCTATTGGCACCTCGCCTTTTATACTTTTGTATGGTACAGAAGTTATTCTGCCTATTACATTAGAATTGTCTGCTTTGCAGTTGGCATCAGCAGTGGAAGATGAAGAATTTCATGATCCTATTCAGAAGAGAATTTTGCTCCTGATGAAACTTCAAGAGGAGAGGACGGAGGTTGTCGATAAAATCACTCAGCATCAAGAAAGAGTGAAGAGAATTTTTGATAAGAAAGCTCGTCACAGAGACTTTCAAATTGGAGATCAAGTCCTTTTGTGGGACAAAAGGCATGCGCCAAAAGGAATGCATGGAAAATTTGATTCCTTATGGTTAGGGCCCTTCCAGATTCATGAATCTACAGGAGAGAACACTTATATTCTCTCACATCAGGATGGGAGGCTCTTCCTGCTTCCTTATAGCGGGAAATATCTTAAGCACTTCAACCCTCCAGGGGAGGAGTGATGTTGTAAATATTTTGTAAGTATTTTTATGCTTTATCGTTATGTTGTTATGTTTTTCCCCGTTCTGTGATGTTTTGTCGTGTATTAGGTGATTTAAGTAGTCTTGTTTTAGGTGATTTTTAGGTTAAGTTTTTAGGAACTTTTAATGTTTTAGGTGATTAGGGAAGTCCTGACTCCATATACCCAACTCATAAAGTCACTGGTCTACGAAACACCGAGATTCTAGGGATCTCCTATGCCGTAAGTATCCGACATGGTCACCAGACGGAGCCTAATGTTGTACCCAAAACCAAAAATTTTGCTTCACTAAGGCATTTTGCTTAATTGAGTCTAATCTTGTTAAGGTAAGCTAATGTGGCTTTTTGGGGTTTCAACATGGAGTTAGCGTCAGCGTCGTACCGTTGCTGAAAAGATCAAGAAAAGTGAAATCGAATCCGAATCATCAAAATTTTCTATCTCTGGAGAGGGAAGCACATTTTCAAATGGGCGCCCTATCTTTTAGGGGCTCAGATCCTGTTTTTAGGGTTTGTCACCTCCAGCAGGCATTTGTCCGGCATCACGTTAGCTTCGTAATGAGCTATCAAGCCTGTCAAACGGACCTGTTTCGTGCAAGTTACGGAAGACATAGCGCAAAACAAGAGGAGAGCCAGAATTGGCTAACACCGAATGAAAAAGAGCAGCTTAAAGGGGCACCTTGTTTTTTCACCCCTCGTACATTGTTTCTTTTGGGAAATGTACCTGCGCTGCTATGCAGAATATATTAGCTTTTTACCTGTTGAACTCCGGTGATCCAGTCCCCGAAGCAGAAAATGAAAGTTATGAAGGGATTTATTTTTCCTTCAGACGAAATGCAAGTCAAAATTTGACTAAGTCTCGAGGAAGAGAGTGCTTTGAAAAGGCGCTGGATTTTGAGCCTTTAGATGTCAGTTTTATGGTCGGTAGTCTCAAGATATCTTTTGATCAGTTTTTACTCAGCTTTGCAATGCACCTGTCAGCCAGCCAATCGGAGAAGTCAGTCAACCAGTGTCAGAGGATGAACAGAGGTCCCGACAGAGGTTTTAGCTTAAATTTTCATGAAATTTGGCTAAGTCTGGAATTCGCTTGAGAGTTCAAAATTGAATTTTCGAAAGAGAGTTGAATGGACGCCTTAACTGGAGTTCTGATTGCAGTTAGACTAAACGTTTTCTGGGTTGTCATCTTCAGTTCATATATTGGCATGTTGAGTGATCTTTCAGTTTGCATGTCGAGTTAACTAGTTTGCATGTTTAGTTAACTACTTTGCATGTCGAGTTAACTTGATTGCATGTTCACTTAACTGAAGATTATCACTGAATGTCAACTGAGGTTCACATGCATGGCGAATTTGCATGTTAACTGAAGTCATGAAAAGGTCGCTATTTTTAGAGGTTAAATAGTGAAGCATAGTTTTGTGAAGCTACGCACTTTTTAAGGATGGCAACTGTAGTTCCAAAAGGGTTGCTATATTTAGATTTTATATTGAAGCATAAATGTGAAGTTGGCGCATTCTTGAAGGCCAACTGAAGTCCCAAAAGGGTCGCTATTTTTAGAATATTTATTGCATGAAGATGGCGAACTTCTCATTTCAATTATGAATGTTAACTGAAGTTATCAAAAGGCACGCCTTAGGTTAAATGTGTGAATTTAAAGCAAGGTTGAAGATGGCGAACTTGATAAGATTGTTAACTAAAGCTAAAATTGCATGGTTGAGTTGAACTGAAGACTGGTAAAGAAAACCCTAATGCATGACCATTTATTTAGCTTGTTCGAGTTTCAGTTAACTATAATGGGGTCCAATTAGAAGCCAAGCGCCATTTTCAACCATTCTTTGCTTAGTGCGAATTTTCAATGATGAAATTCTATATATTTCAAGCATGGCGTCCATTATTTCATCATCTTTTGCTCTGAAGCTCTTATTCTTTTTGAGCGACCAGCAAGCTTAAGGTGATTCAGGTGTCCGTTTTCAGCATTCTTCGAAGCAACGAGTTCAGATTGTTCAAAGGAAGTCGATTCTAGACTTTATTTTCACTTTGCATGCAGGTTTTGTCAAAGATTCGAAGAAGAAATTTGCAGATTTTTCAGAAGCAGACAAGCAAAACTTTCTATCTTCTGTCTTATTTCTTCTATTTCCCATCTTAGGTACTTTCTTCGCATGTCAAAGAAAAAAAAATATTGAGAATCGACCATCACAGGTTGCATATTTCAGCATCGGCAAAACCCGTCTTATATTTTTTGAAAGGTAGCCCGTAGCCTTCATTACGACTCACGTGCTTTCGAAGATTTCCAATAGCTGCATGTGGGCCAAAACACATCTTTTGAAGATCGCATCATGTCAGGTTTGTCAGAATTCCGTTGTGCACAAAACCCATGTTCGAGATTTTCTCAAGAAAATTTTGAGAAGCTCTAAAACATCTGCGGTTCTCGGTGAAAAGTCTTTTGCATGTTAGGCTAAAGCGGTACGTTTTCACAATTTTGACGTTGTGGGTTGTCTTAGAATCATTTTCCAGACAAAACCCATGTCTCAGAATTTTTGGTGAAAATTATCCTCCGACAAGCTATTTTTAGCCTCACCAGGAGCATTTTAGCTTTCCGGAGAAAGTTGTCAGAACATAGCCGTGTTCACAGTCAATGGGCGAGTTTTTCAGAAGGCAGTTCAACTAGACTAAATTCAAGACCAAATCGGTCTTAATTTAGGTTTTCATCAGAGCAGCTGACAATGAAGCGTTAAGTTGCAAAAGAAATAGAGATCACTTCATTTACGGAGCCGCCAAAGTCACTCAGACCTTGTGCCATTATCTTCGTGAAAATGGTACCTACGCTGATCTCAAGGTTGTACAAACCAAGTTTCAGAAGCATGTTTATGATATCTTGATGGAGGTTCTGATCACATTTTCAGTAAATTTCAGCGAGTTTCAAGAAGGAGACTGAAGATGTCAAAGAATGTATGCATACAGTCAAAGAAGGCGACAGAGAATTGAAGAAGCAGATTATTATTTTTGAACAGCGTCAGAGTAACGGAAGACAAAGTAATTAATGAGTTCTTGGTCGAAGTGTTAGACCGAGTTGACATGGAGTGATCTGCCAGTTGGAACCTGCAGTTAATTTCGAGTGTTGAGTCATGAGCAGCAGTTAACTCGACTTTCAGTCTTGAGTTTACTTGCTGACTTAACACATGCTTATCGCATCCTTGGAATTATCGTCACAGGAGTTCGGGTTAGGGTTTCCAGTTAACTGAAAGTAGTGGCCAGTTAACTTTTCTTTAAATAAGGACGTGCATGCTTGCACATGGTCCATTTTAGGTTATTTGTACCAGTTAACTGATGGTAACTTTCCAGTTAACTGTATAGTTTACTTCATTAGGGTTTGGCGCATAACTTGCATGCATTGCAAGAACTGTAGTGAACTCAAGGTGATTTTAGGGTTACCTACACCTTGATGTATATAAATAAGAGCTTTTGCTCATTTGTAATTAACTTTTGCTTGAGAGAGAAATATATGCTGCGCCTACCTTGCCCTCAATATTGCTCTTTATGGTATTTGTTCATGTGTCTTCATTATTGCAATTGATTGTTATGCCACATAGGGTTTCGAAAGATTGTAATGCTGGATTCTTCCATAGTTTAGAGAAATCTGTCTTGTGAATCTTTTATTGTTATGATCGAACGTTATGCCACACAGGGTTTCGTAAGATTGTCATGATAAAACCGTTTTGTGAAGTGTTTACTATGCTGATCGAGTGTTATGCCACACAGGGTTTCATAAAGTTTTCATGGTGAATCTTCTCTTAGATTAGGAAAATCTGTTTTGTGAATCTTTTGTCATTACGATTGAGTGTTATGCCACATAGGGTTTCACAAAGATTTTGATGATAAAAGCTGTTTGTGAGTCTTTACTATGCTGATTGAGTGTTATGCCACATAGGGTTTCATAAGATTATCATAGCAAATTCTCAAATCTGTTTTGTGCTTAATAAACTTGTTCAGATTGAGATGATAGTTGCGCCACCTTGCCTTCAAGTAGAGAATCTGAATGCGTTTATCGTCTGATAGTCATAACCTTGCTCCGTTTCCTCTTGCTCTGTTTTCCTGAGGAGATTGGATAGATATAAGTTGTAGTTTAGTTGATTTGCGAAACCAGAGAAAACTCAGCTGCAACGTGTAAGTTCTTTCAAGAAAGCCTTGTGCCTCTAGCAGCTGAAACAAAAAGACAGGACATAGTTTTAGCTTATTTTCCTTTGCAAGTACATTTGTCAAAGCATAACGAGGGAGCTTCCCCTCCATAATTTGAAGAGCACTCATGCGTAGTGTGCATAGGCTGTTCATAACAACTTCTACTCCAGAGGTGTTAGTTGTTACGCCAACAGTTCTTTCTGGCGCCCACCGTGGGGCACGAGGCCTTGAAATAACTTTATACATGTCACGGATATGACTATCTGGCGTCCTACTGCTCCAGTTCAACAACCAGAACTAAGTCCGCCTGTTATTCAGCCGAATTTAGCATTCATCGAAGCAGAACAGTCAGATATCATCAGTAGCTTGCGCACTTTCATTTTTGAAAACCATACATCTACATCTCAGTGGAGAAACGCAGCTACTACTCTGGATAAAGAAGAAGAAAAAGCAGATCTTGCAGCAGGTAGACCAGTCTTGCCACCTCCCGCGTGGGATTAAGCATCCTGGCTTATCAAGTTTACATCAGAAGAAGGAGAAGAAATCCTCCTATACAGCCAGATCCTGTTTTTGAAGAAGCTCCTGATCAGTTTACTGAATCAGAAATCTTAGAAGAAGAATCTCCCACTCCAATTGCAGAGATGGGTGATCGTGTTATTAACAACAACAACAATGGTGATGATCACAACGGTCGTAATGCAAGAAACGCAAGACGTCCAGTCCCCTTGCCTTGGGGCGACAATATTGGACCGTTGGCTTTACCAGGACATCATGAATTGCCCAAGGGATCACGCAAGTTTTTCCCGAGATTTCATGGCGATGGTTCAAAACATCCAGATGAACATTTATCAGCATTCACGGCGGCTTGTTCCGTTTTGCATGTTGGCCATGAGGACATCGCCGTTCGTCTTTTCGTGGAGACTCTTGAGAACAACGCAGCAGATTGGTTCAATAATCTTGAGCCAGGAATTATCACCAGTTGGGCTGTCATGAGCGAAAAGTTTTTGGCAAGATTCAAGCCTGCCGAAGACAATCACAGATTATTTGCACAACTCTCAAATTCGAAGATGGAAAAGCATGAACCGATGAGAGAATTTGTGGCAAGGTTTAATCGCCTTGTTACACGTCTTTCTCACACTTTGAATCCATCTGATGAAATTTTGATGAGTTCTTTCATCAACGCATTGCCGTCAGAAATTGCCTTTTTCTTGAAGATAGCCGAAGAAGATGATTTAACACGCCTTCAGGAGGAAGCAATCAAGCTTGAAGATAACATGATTACAACCGGCAAGATGAAAGATGATTCGATCAGGCCGCTCGTGCAAGCGTCGGCCGATCCATTGCTACAGAAGGTAGCAAACGAGGTGACGATACTAAAACGGCAGTCACCACCTCAAGGGCAACCAGCCTTGCCTTCACCACCTTTTCAATCTCAACCAGCATATCAGCCGAGAAGGAATAACTTTCAGCCGTACAATAATTTCAAGTCAAAGTTTCCACAAGGACAACCGAGACAAAATAATGAAGCTGAAAAGGCTACGGTCTTTTGCACGTTCCATGATTCAGCAGAGCATACCGGCGCTACTTGTCCGGAAAATCAAAGAATGAATCAGCTCATGGGATTTGCCGATTCTGCTCCTAGTTCAGATTTCATACCTACCAGTTCAAATGTCGTCTCTTCACAGCCAGACGAGTTTGATGGCGACTCCGCAACGGGATATTTTGATCGAGAACCCGTTATTGAAGAAGAAGAAGAATCCCGTCGTTTTTCTCTTGCAGTGAATCATGAAAATATCACCTCACCTGTGTTCACACGTGCTCAACATTTCAAAGCACAGAAGGAGGAAGAGGAAAAACGGAATTTGAATACAAAAGCAAAGGAAGTAGCTTCTACTTCCAATCAAAAACCTTCACAAGAAAATATCTTGCCAGCGGCTTTAGATACGTCTTCAGCAAGCTTTGACATCGTTTCTTCCATGATGAAGACGAAGGTACAGATATCTCAACTGGAGTATTTACAAGATCATCCAGAACAGTTGGATAGGATCTTGAACGTTCTTAAGAAGAAGAATGTCGTTCAGCCGACATTGTTACAATCCTCAGTTCCTGCAGAAGAGAAGCCGAGGCCGTTTTATATATCTCTATATATAGGAGGTTTCAAGCTGAGCAATTGCATAATTGACAGTGGAGCTTCGGACAACGTAATGCCCTTACAAATTATGAATGCGTTGGGACTTTCGTGTACCCCGACTCAGGAAAAGTGTTATTCACTTGAGTCTAAACCGGTGCCGTTAGTTGGTCAACTCAAAGATGCGCAAGTGAGGCTAGCGTCATGTCCAGAGAAGAAGATTATGATGACTATCCTTGTAGCTGATATTCCTACCAGTTACGGGATGTTACTTAGTAGAAGTTTTTGCAAGGATCTTGGAGGAGAAATACAGATGGATTGGTCGTTCGCGACAATTCCATTAAAGAAAGGTACTTTTAAATTAGAGCCGGAAACCAAATCAAAGTTTACAGTGGTTAAGTCCCAGGACCCACATGCTCAAGTGTTGTATCAAGATACGGGTCCAGGCACATACGCTATGGTGTCTGAAGTGACAGATGATTGTCAAAATTTTGCACTTTCCACCGAATTATCAGAAGAAGAATCGAAGGTGTGGACGATGCAGTTTGATGGCAGTTGTTCGACTTCAGGTTCCGGAGCGGGAGTAGTGATTATCTCTCCCGAAGGTCGTTTATATCCTTTTGCATATAGGTTGCAATTCGATTGCACTAATAATACTGCAGAATACAAGGCGCTTTTGTTAGGTCTCAAAAATGCAAAGGATATGGGGATCAAGCTGCTTCAAGTTGAAGGAGATGCAGAGCTGATCGTAAAACAGGTTAGAGAGCAATTTCACGTAAGAAAGAATCGTCTCCAGAACTACAGGCAGCGGGTATGGAATGCGGTCGATTGGTTTGATGCATTTAATATCAAATATATTTCAAGAATGAACAATAGCAAAGCTGATGCGCTTGCAGTTTCAGCCACTCTTTTTATGCCTAACTCTGACTTTCGTCAGAATTCATTTGCTATTGAGCTCATCTATAGACCAGCTATTCCTGATAATTCAGACAACTGGCAAGTCTTCAGTGATGATGAAGATATTAAAGAATTTCTCGTCATGGGAGACAATTACAAAGAATTATTCTTTGAAGGGAGTTCAACTCCTCACAGAGAGTCAATTACTGAAGAATCTGAGGTTATAGAGTCTGGGATCATACAATTGAAAGGAAATCAGATTCCTAAAGGTTTTGTATCCTTAGAGGATATTTTCGACAGGCACGATCGTTACATCCAAGATCAGAAGAGGTCAGGGGTGAATACTTCATCAGAATATCGTCAAGTCAACATAGGTACTGAAGACAAGCCTCAGTTTGTAAATTTGGGAAAATGTTGTACTTCTGAAGAGACTGAGAGGTTTATTTCCTTGTTCAAGCAGTACAAGGATGTTTTTGCCTGGTCATATGAAGATTTAAAGGTCTTCACACCCGTTGAATTGTCTCATACAATTCCGCTGAAGTCTGAAGTGAAGCCTTTCAGGCAGAAACAAAGACATTACAATCCGCGAATTCAAGATACTATTTATGCGGAAATTCAGAAAATGGTGGACTCCAGAATAATTTTTCCTATTCATCACTCCACCTGGGTGTCAAACATCGTTCCTGTACGCAAAAAGAATGGAGAAATCAGAATTTGCGTTGATTTCAGGAACTTAAATCAATCGTCCTTGAAGGACAATTATCCCTTACCGATCATGGAGCATACATTGCAGACAGTTACCGGATCGGAAATGCTATCACTTCTTGATGGTTTTTCTGGTTACAATCAGATTGCAGTGGCTGAGGAGGATCAAATCAAAACAGCTTTCACCACGCCGTGGGGAACGTTTGCATATGAGAGGATGCCTTTCGGCCTTATCAACGCCGGTGCTACTTTTCAGAGAGCCATGGATTTAGCGTTTGGGGATCTTAGGAATAAGATCATAGTCGTCTATCTTGATGACTTAACCGTTTTTTCAGATAAACGGAATGATCACTTTTCACACCTTGTGAAAGTGTTCGAGAGATGTAGGTATCATAAAATATCTTTGAATCCAAAGAAGTCAATCTTTGCGGTTACGGAGGGCAAGTTACTTGGTCATATCGTTTCCAAAGAAGGTACTAGAATAGATCCGAATCGGGTGGATTCAATCAGAAACCTATCTCTCCCTACAAGCAAAACGCAGGTGCATTCGTTTTTCGGTAAAGTTAACTTTATCCGAAGATTTGTACCTGATTTCTCAGAGCTGACGAAGGAGATTTCAGCAATGATGAAGAAGACGTCTACATTCGTGTGGACGGACGAAGGCAAGCAGGCCTTTAATAAGATAAAAGAAGCTATTGCTAATGCACCAGTGTTAGTTCGGCCTAACTTTCAGAAGGATTTCATTCTTTATTGTTATGCGTCGGAACATTCATTGTCTGCCATTTTGACACAGCAACTCAGTGAGGAGGGTGAATCTCCTATTGCTTTTATGAGTGCTAATTTCAAAGATGCTGAGATGCGTTATTCCCAGATCGAGAAGAACGCTTATGCTGTTGTCAGAGCTGTCAAGAATTTCAGATTTTATCTTTTGAATTCACATACTACGGTGTATGTCACCGATCCAGCAGTAAAAAGTG
>VDFB02106834.1:0-24139 GCA_007258455.2 Sequoia sempervirens | reverse complement strand
GAACCCTATCCTTCATCAAGGAATAAGTGTTTAAATGGCCATCATGTATAGCTCACCTATCGAACTACCATGACCTCCCCAACAACATGTGACATGCATCCATGGGGATGATATCACAAAGTACCTCATCATGGTAGCTATTGATCTTGAACTTCACCAAGTATTGCTCATTGACCAGAACTTTGTGGTCCTTTTGCAACCAGGAAATCCAATATGGGTGTGGGTGCCTCTCCCTCTTCAGCTTCAACTTTGTAACCATTTCCTCTGACACTAGATTATAGATGCTCCCATTGGCAATAATGACATCACAACATTTTCCTTCACACTTGCACCTTGTGTGGAACAAATTCTTCCTTTGTTCTGTCTCCTTCTCTTCAATCACTAGGGCTCTCCTAATCATTAGGGCTTCTACCCTTTCAGCATCATCTGAATGTTCATATTGGGCCTCCTCATTTGCATGTGCAACCCTTCAAGACCTTTTGTCCTTTTTTCTGCCCTTCCTTGGTGTTGTGGACATTCATAGGCTTGATGCCCTTTTTCACCACACTGGAAACATGTTCCTTTGAAACCACCTCTTCTAGATCTCTTTGATCACCACTATTTTAATCCTGAGGGCAGTAGAAGTTATCACTCTTATAGCTTCAATTGGTACCCACATCTTCATTTTTCTTCTCATCATCATTTTGACCACCAAGAGATCTTTCACTACCCTTTCCACTTTGACTTCCTCGTCCTTTCTACTTGCCATCAAATATTTTGTTCAACTTCTCTTCCACTTTCAGAGTAAACTGGTATGCATCCTCAATGGTGGTCATTCTGACTAGGCTTAACTCTTGAATGCTCAACCGTTACCCATTAAGATATCAGGATACCTGCTCCTTATTTTCCTCTATGTGACCCATTCTGATGATCATCTTGTGAAAATATTTTGTATATTTTTTCACATATCTCCTTCCTTGCTTCAACCCTTGCAATTTCTTTAGTAGATCTAACTTGTAGTCCACTAGTATGAACTACTTCTTTAGTTTCTCCACCATGCGATCCTATACAATGATCTTTCCTTTTCCTCTTCAATTCCTCTCCAACTAGACTTCTTTCCACCAAATACTAGCATGGTCCTTCAGCTTCATTTTCACAAACTTAACCCATTTTGGGTCCTCTATTTCCTCATATTCAAAATATTCTTCTAGCTCGTTAATCTAGTCGATCAACTCTTCCGGGTTCAGACTTTTAGAATAACTAGGGACTTTTTCTTTGGGTCTTTTCCCGATCTTCAAAATGGCCCTTATCAGTTGCATTTGGTCTTCATCAATTGCTTCTTCTTCTCCTTCTACATCTGAATCTTCCTCCTCTTCATCCTCACTTTTTTCTCTCCTTCGGTTTAACCCTCTTCTCATCTACTCCTACAACGCATCAATTTGTGTCTATAGGGATCTGAAACCATCAGCCACCAGTGGATCTCTTCCACCAGCATTTTTGGCACCTGTACCACCTCCACGCTTACCAGGCACTAGTCTTGGAGGTATCTTTCTTGATCATCTTGACCCACAACCATGATCTTAGTGTGAACTGCCTCACAATCGACGATCTGTCCAGACACTAAAAAAAGCCTACTCTGATACCACCTGACGAGAGTGAAACCTAAGACACAAAAAATTAACACACCAATATAGAGAATACTCTTTTATTATTCATAAATGACCTTACATGTAGAGGATATCAAATCCTCAAGTTCTACAATATATGAAAGCTACCAAAATTACAGAAAAACCCCTTTTGTAGTATGCGAGCTTGTCCCCCAAAAGCTATAGAAATTTCAAAAACATACGCATAAATAGAGCTACTTATTAGTTATAAGCCAAAAAAACATTAAAATTTGAGTTTTTGGTCATCTGGCACTGAAAGTTACAACTTGAAATTCAAATTTCAAAAGTACATTCGAAAATTAGTATCTTCTAGAAAGTGTGCTAACTTCCGGGAGCCATAAATTTTGATCTGGGACTCCGCTTTTCAAACCGTTTGAACTATTGGAAAGGTCTCAGATTCAAGAACATGTTCAAAATATGCTATGCTGATTTTGGCAAGTTTTGGGGACATTTCGGGACCTTTTAGTACCTCAAATCTAACTTGGAAGGTTTTCAAGTGTCATTCTAGGAGAGTAAATGTGCAATATCTTCCAACCCAGGAATAGAAAAGAAAAACCATAAGTTGGGAATTACATTATGATGAGAAAGGTATCCAAAATTGAGAAAAAATATAAATTATTACCAATATGAAATGAAACTTTTTTTTGGGTGATGTAGGATTGCCCTTACACCACTGGATGATCCTACATCACAATTTGTGACCTTTTGATATCAATGCCTCAAATTCCCACACAATGGCACTGAAATCTATAGGATTTGAGAAATACAAATCCACATAACCCAAAGAAACCTGCATGCAAGAAACCTGTCACAGAGAAAGAGAGAGAACGAAACAAGGGTTTTGGCTCTGACAAAGTGAAAAGATTTATTATCAGAGAAAAAAATGAATAAAAAAGAATACAATACAAAAGATCAATCCTTATAAAGGAACACTAACACTGTACAGCCCACCGTAATTCTGTAACACTGATTCTAATTGCAGCCCTAACCATAAACCCTAGCCTAATTCTAGCTCTAATTCCTAGCTCTAGCCCTAGGCCCTAACTCCTAACAACCCCTAAGCCCTAGCTCCTGCTCCTAGCCTAGCAGCTAGCCTAACACTCACAATATACTGACCCTAAACTCACAATAGCACTAACCCTAACACTTTATCTCTTCTGCATTGTTTGTAGCTACATTGTAGCTCATCTTAAGGGGGGGTGTTAGAGTAAAGTAATTAATTAACTTTACTCTCCTCTTAAGATTTCACTTTATGCATATATTAGTCATTTAAGAAGGTCTTTTGAAGGGAGTAGAGCAAGTGGAAGACAAAACAACGACTGAAATGGAGTGGGGGCTTGCAATCAAGCATGCCAAATTGCTGAAGCATATAGAGGCATGCTTCTCTGAAATATGGAAATCCATCCGAAGATTGAATAACCTGAAGACCCAGAAAGAAGTGCAAGAGACCAAGATCTGTCATCTCAAACTGCTCCATCAAAGCTCTCTGAACACTCTGAATCATGGAGGATGAGCTACCTGTAAGGATGAGATCATCTACATATAGCACAAGAATCAAAAGATCACCCTCCTGACGTTGAATATACACTATGTGATCGGAATGACAGCGTGTGAAGTGAGAGGAAAGCAAGAAAGAGTCCATCTTCTCATACCAAGCCCGAGGGGCTTGTTTGAGACCATACAATGAACGCCGAAGTCTGCAAACCAAAGAAGTGTCCTGCACAAATCCTCTGAGGCTGCTCCATATAGATCTCCTCATGGAGGTCTCCATGCAAGAAAGCACTCTTCACATCCATCTGAAACCATGTCCATCCCTGTGAAGCTGCAAGTGAAAGTACAAGGCGTATAGAGTTCATCTTGGCAACAGGAGCAAAGGTCTCAGAGTAGTCAATACCCTCTACTTGAGAAAACCCCTTAGCAACAAGACGTGCCTTATACTTATCAATAGAACCATCTGCAGTATACTTGGTATGGTACACCCTGCACCGAACCAACTCTTCCCTTAGGAAGAGGACAAAGTTCCCAAGTATGATTCTTCATCAAAGAAGAATACTCCTCATCCATAGCCCTATCCCTCAAGGTGACTTGTCACCTCCGAGAAAACTTTTGAGGATCATCCGGAAATGGCATGAATCAAAAGACTAGAACCAGATGTCTGAGCACGAGTACGACGGGTATCTAAAGGATCACCTGCCAAAGAACCAGCTGCATCAACAGTGACATGGACCCACCTAGGAAAAGATGGAGCAACTAGTGGTGGTGGAGATGGTCGATCATCATCTACATCATCCTCAAGAGATAAGTAATCCTCAAGAGATGAAGAGGAAGGAGTAGGCAATGAGGGAGAAGCTGGTGATGGAGAATCCATCTGAGGATAGCGCTCATCAAATTGGAGATCCCACTGAAATAAGACCTCTCTGGAATCAGGATCAAACAACTTGTACACCTTAACATCCTCACAGTAGCCAACAAATATGAGTGGTCGACTCTTCCTCTCCATGGCTTTCTGTGAGCATCAGGAATAAATGCCCAAGCCTCACTACCAAAAACTCAGAATGTAGAAACATTAGGCTTGACATGGGCCCAAGCCTCCTCAGGAGTCATATGTCACAATGCCTTATGAGGCATCCGATTCTGAATATAATTGGCACAATTGACTACCTCAGCCCAAAATGAAGAACTCATAGCTCGAGACTGTGTCATACAAATTGCCATCTCCTGTAAGGTTCTGTTCTTTCTCTCAGCAATACCATTCTACTGAGGGGTGTAAGGAACTGTAAACTGATGCTGTAAACCATGCTCAGTGCAAAAATCTCTGAAAGCCTGATTAACATACTCCCCCATTATCTGTGCATATCCTCCTGATAGAAAGTCCAAATTGCTTCTCCACAAATGTCTTAAAAGTCTTGAATGAGTCAAAGACATCAGACTTGTACTTAAGAAAGTACACCCATGTACGTCTGGAGAAGTCATCAATAAAAGTGAGCACATAACGGGCCCCTAAAAAGGAAGGAGTGGGAAAGGACATAAGATCACTATGTACCAACTCTAGGGCTGACCTAGCACGAGTGGCTCGACCCTTAGGAAAAATATGTCGATGATGTTTGCCATGGACACAACCACGACATACACCATCAGTACAAGAAATCGGTGGAAGCCCAATCACAAGTGCCTATGTAGTCATCTGTTGTAGATATCTATAATTGACATGGCCAAAACACTCATGCCAAAGCCTGCTCACTGAATCTGCATGTGCTATAAGAGAGGAACCAACAGTGTCTAAACTCTCAAAGCCATCAAATCTGTATAAGCGAGATGTAGAATCCACACTCCTAGTAGCCACAACCAAGTCAGGATCATGAAGATCTTGAATAACCACATCATGTGGTGAGAACTCAACTATTTTACCAGAGCCAGAGTGGCAAATATGATAAACGGATAGAAGGTTTGTCGAAATGTCAGGAACCAAAAGCACATCCTATAGACAACCACCATCCAATGAAATAGTACCTGAACCCTGAACTGAAATTTGTGCTGAGTCACCAACTGCAATATGTCTAGTGCCTGTAGGGGCAAGAGTGGTGACCAAATCCTCTATTTGTGTCATATGGTGAGAGGCACCAGAATCTAGAATCCAATTGGATTCCGAGGACAATGCTCGTGCAGAAAGAGCATGACCTTTCCCTGTGGGTTGTGAAGGAGGCTGAGGTGCACTGATATTATGCTACTGTATGGCTTCCTCCAAAGCCTCTAAACGTTTCCAACACCTGGAAACAGGATGTCCTTCCTTGCCACAAAAACTGCAAGGATCACTAGATTTCTTCTTAGTCTTGGAGGAAGACTCACCAGACTTCAAAGATTTGCCCTGTTTAGAATTAGACTGTGGTTTTGAATCAGACTTAGGTGGTGGCTTGGAGGGATTCTCACTAGCCCCTGAATCTTTCTTAGGCTTCAGTTTCTACTTCTATTTTCCTTTGGAGGACTTGGCTACCAATGCTTGGTTTTGTGAACCTGAAAGGGAATCCAACTACTTAAGCTTAGCTTGCTCACGAGTCAGACGATCACAAAAGAGCTCAAAAGAAGGCATGACATGGCGAGCACCCAAGGCATCCATGGTGGAATAGAAGGTCGAAGAGAAGATCTAAAATGGACCCCGAAGCTTGGAGAGGATCAGGAAAATGCACTTTGTATCAGTTTTAGTCTTACCACAACCCTGCAAGATAGATCTTTGTTGTTTGAACTTCATCAGAAAGTCCTCAATAGAGGGAAACAAATCAGGTACCAAGGAAGTTAACTCTGCCTCAAGCTGCAAGGCTCTGAACTCGTTGACAGTACCAAAAAGCCCATCAAACTTGGTCCAAATGGCTCGAGGAGTGAGACAACCCTCAAGATGAAACAGGAGACTGTCGGAAATGTGTAAAGCCATCAATCCCATAGCCTGATCCATATTGTTCCTGTGCTGCATAACCTCAAAGGCACATGTCAACTGAGGCTGAACCTCATCCAAAAAGGACCATAACCCTCTAGACTGGAGAAGAGTCATCATGCGACCCTTCCAAGTGTGGTAATTATATGGTGTAAGAGGTTTAATAGGTCTGTTGGCCATCCTGTGAACTATGCCTCAACTGCTTTGAATTTTTTTTTAATTATTAATAAGTGGTCTTTCAAAACTAGATAGAAGATGCAAAAGGGGTTTGTTTGTTTTTTTTTGGTGTTTGAAGATTCTAGTTTTCTGATGTAAATAACAAAAAGCAAGAAATAAAAACACCACCCCACAATGCAAAATCCAATCCCCAGTACAATACTAAAAGCCAAAAAGCAATAAAGAGCAGTAACTAGTTGAGACAAATTTCTAAGTACCTAAGAAATTTACTGATGAAATAGACTGCAGATCTGGAAAGATCATAGAACCACCTTTCTGACGCCTATTCACTTTCGAAAAACTGAGCAAAAATGAGCAAGTTATGCCCCTCAGAGTGCAAAACACTCATCGGACTTTGAATTAAAAAAATGCAATCAAACAAGAAAAATATGAAAAAATTCCTACACCATTAGAACGGGCTCAGAGCCAGCTTTCCAATGCCTATTTGTTTTCAAAAAACAGAGATCGGACGCCCGATTTATGCCCGATTTACCGAAAGAGGTAAAAAAAAGAAATGAGCAGGGGGCCTGGTGGCGCCGCTCGGACCGGCGGCGCATGGGCTGCTGGCGGTCGGCGTGCGGGCTGCAGCCATTGGTGGGTGGTTAACCGCTGGTGGTTACCACTGGTGGTGACCACTAGTGGTGACTGCGGCGGTTGCCGCTGGGGTCCACCGGCGGTGGTAGCCGGGCGGTGGCTCCACTGGCTGTAGCGGCTGGCAGGTGGCCGCATGGTGGCCGGCGGGAAGCGGCCCAAATTTGCAAAGAAACTTCAATTTTTTTTAATTTTTCGTGCCTCGTACTGTGTGCCCTGGGGCCATACGGCCTTGGGGCAAATTTTTTTTGCCTTCTGGAGCAACTGAGTCTGAATCAGACGTATATTATATGAAAATAGGGGTTTTTGGGTGCTGTGAGCTCAACGGTGAGGTCTGTTTGGGCTCAAAGTGCACCAAATAAAAAGTACACCTCTATTCCAAAATAAAACTAGAAGACAGATCTGATGTAACCAAAAACTGGATCTCAAAATCTTTCAAAAGACTGAATAGGCTGCAACAGATCTGGCTCTGATACCATGTAGGATTTGAGAAATACAAATCCACAAAACCCAAAGAAACCTGCATGCAAGAAACCTGTCACAGAGAAAGAGAGAAAATGAAACAAGGGTTTTGGCTCTGACAAAGTGAAAAGATTTATTATTAGAGAAAAAAATGAATAAAAAAGAATACAATATAAAAGATAAATCCTTATAAAGTAGATCAACACCGAAAGGAAAACCTAACCCTAAGGTGAGAGCATTTAATAATTAAATATTAATTATTAAATGACTAATATATGCATAAAGTGAAATCTTAAGAGGAGAGTAAAGTTAATTAATTACTTTACTCTAACATCGCTATTCCAGGTGACCCTAATCCTTTTGAATATTTTTTCCACCTTAAAGGAACCATTGAATGTCAAGTTCCCATCAATTGAGAGGCCTCACCTTCCACTTCATTGAACACTCCATCTCAATACATTGATCCATCAACTCTTGTGAAAACATGTACCACATTTACCACACCTTCTGTGCCTAAAATCCAGATCCAGGATAGAGGATGCAAAGAATATAACATGAAGAGTCTCTTTTGCATTGGAAAATTACCTAAATCCCCAAAGTCATATGGTAAAAAAAATCTTGTGCAGCCCAAGGTTATCATTCATAATCCCCCTACCACCTTCACTAGATGAGGGAACTTTCCAAAGAATCTCTAGATGAACACATTCTCGCATGGTTGTACAAAGAAGAGGAGGAAACTAAAGAGGAGCTCTATTTATGGGTGGGTTTCTAAATTTTTTAGGTAACTTTTTGGGGGACAAGCTCGCATATTGCAAAAGGGCTATTCTGTAGCTTTTTGTAACTTGCATGTGTTGTAGAACTTGAGAATTTAAGATCCTCTGCATGTAAGAAGCTCCATTTTCTGAATAATAAAATTGTTCTCTTATTTGTGGGTTATTTTCTATGTCTTGGGCTGCGCCCTCATCAGATAGGCGAGCTGTACATGATGACCATGCAAACACTTATTCCCTGATGAAGGATGGAGTTCGCCATATGTTGAAACCCCTTAAGAAGGATGAAGAAAAGGTATGCAGTAGTGATAGAATTTGTTTTGTTGATGGAAGGAAATTTTTAGAAGGCATGAAGCATGAGTGTATGTGTTATGCATTGATTCCTAGAAGTGATAAGGAAGATAGTGAGGAGGTGCCAGTAGAAGTTTCTGCATTATTGAATCAGTTTCAGGATATTGTTTCTGATAACATACCTGAGGGTTTACCACCAATGAGGAAGATCAGTCATCAGATTGACCTGATCCCTGGAGCTAGTTTTCTGAATAAGGAAGCTCATACAATGACTCCTGTAGAAAAGAGGAGTTGAACAGACAAGTTCAGTAGTTGTTGAGAAAAGGTTTGATTCAAGAGAGTCTGAGCCCATGTGCAGTACCTGCAGTACTAGCACTGAAGAAGGGTGGGGAGTGGAGGATGTGTACAGACTCTCGAGCCATAAACAACATAACAATCAAGAATATATTTCCCTTGCCAAGGATGGATGACCTGATGGATTATTTGAGTGGAGCTCAGTACTTCACAAAGATTGATTTGAAGAGTGGATATCACTAGATCTAGATTTGAGAGGGTGATGAATGGAAGACTTCCTTCAAGACCAAGGATGGCCTATACGAGTGGTTAGTCATGCATTTTGGGCTAACCAATACACCGAGCACATTCATGCAGCTCATGAATGAGGTACTAATATAGTTTCTGGGAAGTTTTGTTATTGTGTATTTAGATGATATTTTGATTTTCAGTAAGACCTTAGATGAGCATTTAATGCATATTCTTAGGATTTTTGAGAAGTTGAGAGAGGAGAAACTATTGATAAATTTGAAAAAGTGTAGTTTTGTTAAGGAGTTAGTGTACTTCGGGTTTGTTGTCTCAGCAAAAGGTCTCAAAATGGACCCAAAGAAGGTGAAGGTTATTCTAGAATGGCCTACCCCAAGAACTACTACTGAGGTGAGATCTTTCCATGGCTTGGCCAATTTTTATAGAAAGTTCATTAGACACTTCAGTAGTATTTGTGTGCCCCTGACTGAAACAATGAGAGGGGATAGAAAAGAGTTCAAGTGGAACACTAGAGCAACAAATATTTTTGATCTTTTGAAGTAGGAGGTGATAGAGCAACTAGTTTTAGCCCTCTCAGATTTGAATAAGGTGTTTCGGGTGGATTGTGATGCTAGTGGTTGTACCATTGGACTAGTGATAAGCCAAGAAGGTAAGCCCATTGCCTATTTCAGTGAAAAGTTAAATGATGTAAAAAGAAAATACTCTGTATATGATCAGAAATTTTATGCAATAGTTAAAGCATTAAAGGAATGGAGACATTATTTATTACTGAAGGAATTTTTTCTTTTTATTGATCATCAAGCATTACAGTATCTGAATAGTCAAGGAAAATTAAATCAGATGCATATGAAATGGGTAGAATTTTTGCAAAGTTATACCTTTGTTTTAAAGCATAGGAGTGGGAAGTCGAATAGGGTTGCAGATGCCTTAAGTAGGAGGAAAAAATTGTTGACAGAGATGCAGATTCAAGTGGTTGGGTTCAATGAACTCAAGACATTATACCCTTAAGATCCTAATTTTGTAGAAGCTTGGAAAGCTTGCAAGGAGCCTGTCATAGCTGATAGGACAAAGTGGTTGGATTTCATAATCTAGGATGGCATGTTGTTTAAGGGAAGTCAATTGTGTATTCTAAGGAGTTCCATGAAGGAGAAACTAATAAAGGAGAAGCATAGTGGAGGAATGGGAGGAAATTTTGGTTGGGATAAGACCATTGCCATTATTAGTGAGCATTATTATTGGCCTCAATTATCATAGGATGTGAAGAAGTTTGTGCAAAGTTGCAGGGTATGTAAGATGGCTAAAGGAGTGAGCCAGAATACTGGGTTGTATCAACCCTTACCTGTACCAAAGAGGCCATGGGAGGATATAAGTATGGACTTTGTTCTTGGCTTGCCAAGGACAAAAAGAGGGAATGATTCAGTATTTGTGGTAGTTGACATGTTTTCAAAGATGGCACATTTCATCCTATTCCAAAAGACCCATGATGCAATCAAAATTGCTGACTTGTTCTTCAGAGAGGTGGTGAGGCTACATGGTCTTCCAAAGAGTATAGTCTCAGATTGTGACACAAAATATTTTGGATACTTTTGGAGGACCTTTTGAAAGAAGTTGAAAACATAGTTGAAGTTCGGCTCTACGCACCATCCACAAATTGATGGGCAGAATGAGGTTGTGAATAGAAGTTTGGGTAACCTGTTGAGATTCTTAGGAGATAAACCTATGGGATGGGACTTGATCTTACCCTAGGCATAATTTTCTTACAACAATTTTGTCAACATAAGTACTGGTAGATCCCCATTCCAAATTGTGTATGAAGGTAGTCCTAGGACCGCTCCAGAATTGAGGAAGATGGACCAAGAGAAGAAGACAAGTGTCGAAGTTGAAGGCTTTGCAGAGCACATCAAGAATATACATGAGAAGGTAAGAGAACATATTAACAAGATGAATATGCAGTATAAGGCTAAGGCATATTAGAAGAGGAGGTATAAGGAGTTTCAAATTGGTGATGAAGTGATGCTCCACTTGAGGAAAGAAAGGTTTCCAGTGGGAACCTATAACAAATTAAAGATGAAGAAGTTTGGTCCTTGTAAAATTTTGAAGAGGCATGATTCAGGGAATGCATATGAAGTAGAGTTGTCGGATGGATTCAAAATTTCACTCTATATGTAATCTCTATTACTGTAATACAAAGTGATTTCTATTGGTGTTGTGGATTTTTCTCCCGTAAGTGTTTTCCTACGTAAATCTAGTGTTCATATGTGTTTTTCAAATACTTTTTTTTTGTTATTGCTTTCAAGTGCATCTTAATTGGACTATAATTGTAAAATTTAAAAGTTTCTCTACGTTCTTCCCTGATGTTTTGACATTAGGAGAGTTGTTTATGCACCTTTTCTTTCCTTACAAGTGCTATCAGAGCCTGGCTAGTTGTGTTATTCTTGTGGCTCCGTTGGGTTTTTTGAGTCAATTCTGTTAAGTGGAAGTCCTGTAGAAGTTTGTTAGTTTTGATTATAGATTGATATGGCTAGCACATCTGGAAAGATTTAAATAGAGAAATTCAATGGCAGCAATTTTGAGTAGTGGAAACTCAAAATGGAAGATCTTGTGGATCGTCATTTGTGGCTTGCTATGTTTGGAACTAAACCTATAAGAATGAAGCAAGAAAATTGGGACCTTGTAGATAGAAAGTCTAAGGGGTTAATAAGGCTCTATTTGGAAGACTTCATTCTTCTGAATGTGCATGAAGAGAAGACTACATCTTCCTTGTGGAAGAGACTCACATCTATTTATCAGGGGAAGTCCTTGGTGAATAAATTATTCCTGAGGAAGAAGTTGTACACTTTGAGAATGGAAGGAGGGTCTATAGCTGATCATTTGAACACATTCAACATGTTGATTGCATAGTTCACATCTATTGGTGTGAAGACTGATGAAGAGGATCATTGTATGCTTTTATTGTGTTCTTTTCCAAACTCTTGGGATCACCTAGTGATGGCTATTGGGAGTACAACATCTAATTTCAAGATGGAAGATGTTGTTGCTTCTTTGTTATTATAAGAGATGACAAGGAAATCTTCTGAGATGGTGAAGGAGGCTCTTGTTGTTAGAGGAAGGTTGAAAGAAAAAGGAAAGAAGAAGGATAAGAAATCAAAATCCAAATCAGAAGGGTTATCAAAGTCTCTAGCAAGAAGTCCAAGGTGAAGAGTTAGAATTGTGGGCAACCTAGTCATGTCGAAAATTGTAAAGAGGAAAAAAAGAAGAAGAAACTCTTGATGGATTCTTCTTAGAGTGATGTAGACACCTTCATTTACAGCCTTGGCTACGGGCATCAAATGATGTGCTGGATGATTGATTCTGGAGCATCTTTCCACATGACATCTCATAGAGACTGGTTTATGAAGTATGAATAATACGATGGTGGAAAGGTGTATTTAGCAAGTGATTCAACTTTGGAGATTGTTGGCCATGGAAGAGTCAAAATCCAATTCCCTGATGGAAGAGTGAAGGGAATCAAGGATGTGATGCATATACCAGGTCTAGCTCGAAATATTCTCTCTTTCAATAAGCTGAATGATATTGGAGTGCAAGTCACCTTCTCTAGAAATGGCTGCAAGATGACTAGAGGCACAGAAAGCTACTCATGGAGGTAAAGAGGGAAATGTTCCTAATTGTGTAAAATCTATGGAAGTTAAACTTCTAGTAGAAAAGACTATGCTATGGCATCATAGGCTAGGCCACATTGGAGAGAAAGGTTTAAAAACCTTGAAGAATAAAAACCTGGTTGAGGGGCTTGATGATTGTAACCCTGAATTTGAATTATGTGAAAATTGTATATATGGAAAAGAGCACCGTGTTTCATTTTATTCCATTCCTCATAAATCTTCTGGTTTGTTAGATTATATTCATTATGATGTATTTGGCCCAGTGAATGTTCCTTCTTTGTCTAAGTTAAGGTACTATGTATCATTTATTGATGATTATTCAAGAAGAGCATTTGTTTATTTTCAGAAAAGTAAATCAGAAGTGTTCAATCGGTTTAAGGAATTTAAGAACCTTGTAGAAAATTAGACTAGAAGAAAAATCAAATGTTTAAGTACTGATAATGGCGGTGAATTTTGTTCTGATGATTTTGAGAGGTACTATAAACACCATGGGATTAAGTGACATAAGACTACACCTTATACTCCATACAAATAGAAGTTGAGAAAAATGCACCCCCATATTGCACTCCCTGTCAAGGTGGAACTAAAAAAGGCTCTTGGACATTGGATTCATTCACTCAATTGATTGTGTAGATTGGATATCAAACCTTGTTCCTATGTATCCTTGAGTTTTACCTATTTGAATGATGCAAAACAAGTAAAATGTAATGTAAAAACACAAAGAACACCTCAAAGATTAGCCTAAGGAATTGTTAACACAAAGAGATAAGATGAAAGAAGATTGCAAATGATTATACCTTCTCTTTGCAGCTGAAATTCCTTGGTTGGCCCTTGATTTGTGTGCTCCTTGGATGGCTATTGATATGACTAAATGCAAGATTGACTATATGATGGGATGCAAATGCAAATGGTTAAAATGGCTTCGCTAAGTAAGAGGAAATGCTTGTGAGTTGAGTGTTCAAAATGATAGCATGTAGGTGCAAAAATGACTAAGTGTTCTTCCAGATGCCTTAGAAGAGGGAAATTTAAAGAGAAATTTGAATTCTCTAAAAAATTCAATGGTTGATATTGAGCCACCAAGGTCAAGATGTAGGGCTATGGTGAGTTGAGGACTCACATGGCCTCACATCTTGACATGTGGAATGTCAAATGGCCAAAGATAAGATGATGTGGAAGTGAGGTGGAAGAGAAGTACATGATGTGTAAGAAGGACATATACCTTGGAAGTACACTAGGGGATGAGAAGAATCTTGGGTGAATAAATATGAATTAAAAATTCACATGCTTCGAAAATCCCATGGACAAGACAAGGTTCCAAAAAGGGAAGTACTTGTCCACATGTGACTTGATGTGACAAATCAAATGTTCTAGAAGTTGCATGGGGATAAGGTAAGCCTTGAAAGGATAAAATGTGAATTAAAAATTCACATGGGGAGGAGAGAGACCTAGGATGAATAAATGTGAATTAAAAAATTCACATGGGAAAGAGGGTCAATGCTAAAAAAGAAAAATGAAAAGGTTGACTAAAAAGGGGTGCTAAATGTGGCAATGACTTTGATTAAGGTTGTGCAAATACCTGATTAGGATAATTAATAAAAGATTAGAGGAAAGTGGAAAATTTAGGAGGATGTGACATTAATCCTTGATTAAGAGGATGCAAATCCTAATCATGAATTAATTAAATTAATCCAAATTAGAAAGGGATTGTGGATGATGTGACAAGGATAGAAAAATGAAGAATTTTAAATTGATTTTATTTAAAAAGATCAAATGACTAAAGTAAATAAATTGATATATATATTTAATTTAGAGAGGAAAATGTGTAAGGTAAAGCCTTTAATTGTTAAATTAAATACTTTAGGGACCTTAGGAAGACCATGAAATATTAAGTGATTTAATTAATATTGACCAAGAGGATGAGGTGTATGAGTTAAAGGGATGAATAAGGAGATGAATTTGACCATATGGAAGTGGTAAAATTTGGATGTCTACATTTTTTCCCTCTTTGAAACACTATTAGGATAATAGGGTTTCGAAGAAAATAAAATGTAGATCACTCTCTAGAGGAAACGACCAAAAGAAGAGATGCCCCAACATAGGGGAGGCCACGTGAGCTGCCCAAATAGAGGGAAGTGAAAGGGGATGCCCTAGTCTCATGGGAGAAGGCTCATGATGGAGGAATGGAGAGGAATTATAGGGTATGCCCCCTTGAGGAGGCAGATGGGGAAGGAAAATGGGTCCCGAGAAACTTCTCAAAATTATAACATGGTATATGTCATTGGAAAGAGCACGTAAAATTGAGAAGATTGGTGTTTGAACAGAGTCAATTAGACACACAATTTAAAAATGGAGGCTATGGAAATTAGGGGCCTAGGGCACTTTTGCCCCAGATTGGTGCACATCTGCCACTTCTGCGTCAGCTTGGGGTGCTTCTGCCCCTATGCTTGGGTGTTTCCTCCCTAGCGTAGGGGCACTTCCACCCCGACTTGGGGTGCATCTACCCTGGTACGAGGCGCTTCTGCCCGAAATTGGGGCACTTCCGCCCCGACATAGGGGCACACCTACCCCTACTAGAAGATAGGTTTTCCTTGATGAGGGCGAAGCGAGAGGGGGAGGAAAGAGACTAAGAGAGAAGAAAAAGAGATATGAAGTATTTGCACAATAAAAATCATAGGGTAAATGTAATGCAATAGTAATGACCATGAAACATTATCCTAATATGATTTTCCATCTTCGGAGTACTGAATTTTGATATTGCATAAGAAACGATACACCAAGGTATGATGGACCAAGGAAGATTGGTGTCTAATGCAATACGAACAAGAAGGCTATCTCGACACCCCAAAGTGACAAATACTTTGGTCTGTCCAGGCATTGGGATAACTACAAGCACAAAGGGATGTCCCAACATAACACAAGATCACATGGGTCTTGGTGGATACTATGTGGGATAACCCAATAGACAACAATGATTAAAGATCAAGATATTCCTGTATGTTAACCAGTCAAACCGCACCATAATATGATAGATCATTGTGTCCTTGACAAGTGATGATAGGGAGCTCAACTGATAAACAAAATCCAAAAGCATCAAAAGAGCGAAATCAATTTCAAACATCCTTTTCCATAGGGTCAAGGGGATGGATGAGATTGATGAGGTCTGTTAGGAAGGATGCATCCTATTGAGACTGATGATGGATACTAAACTAAAAGGTCAATATGACATAGGATACTCGAAACTGATTGGATTTGTTGATACCAGTGGATGTTGTTTCTTAATAACTAGCTAGATAAGGGAATAGCTTGATGACATGACACAAGGGAGAAAATAAATGAGACAAATTACTGACACAACCTAGCGAGCTAGAGGCTCGAGGGCTGATCAAAGATTAGCCTTGCCTATGTGAAAGCATAAATCCCTCATAGTTTGATAAGAGGTTGATGAATGACCATGGGTAAAAGTGGGAAGAGGACGATGGAGACCTTGTTAGAGGACCAAGAAAAGATGGACAAAAGTAGAACAATCGATGATAGATGATAAAGGAGCCCCCATGGGCGGATCAAAGGATCAACCTTGGCTATGTGAAATCGTAGGGGCAACATAGTTCAAAAAAAGATAAAAGATAAATGATGGATAAAGGATGGAAAGATGATCACTGATAAGGGGATAAAATGATGGGACTGATACGATGAGATATGATAGACTTGTTGGATTTGATAGGATGATGGTGATCACATGAAGCTTAGGAATGGGATAGTGGTCGAAATCATCAAAATGAATTGGGAGGATGATATGATAGATAGATGAATGATGAGAAAGGATAATAGATTGAAAAGATGTGGAAATGAAGCATAAGTGATGGGGATGAGATAAATGGCATTGGGTTGCATGGAGGGAGGCCTATAGCAAGATGTCAATGACAAGGGACTGTGAGATGGGATAAGGATAAAGATGAAAGAATGGATAGAGAGATAGGGATGGGGGATGGAAGGGATTGTTTGGATGGATAGGAAGATAAGGATTGGGAGATGAAAGGGATGCTATGATAGATGGATAGGAAGATAAGGATGGGGAGATGGAAGGGATGTTGTGATAGATGAATAAGAAGATGAAAGGATGTTATGATAGATGATGTCTCCTAGGACTATGTCACAAAGGATGTAGATTCCCCCACTCTAGATATGTCATGTATGATGAGGCATGAGGGATGGAAGATGAGTGGATGGGAAGATAAAGGAGATAACTAGAAGAGGATAGGATGGCTGACTAAGGAATATTATAGAGCATGGATGAAGGGAATGCATACCAAGAGGTGTCCAAAGCATGCATAGATAGGTGCCCCTATTTTGATCAAGATCACAAGAAGCATGGAGGGATGGGAGATAAATGGGATATGATGGTAGGATGCAGAAGATAGGTGGGGTGGAGGGGATGAATGAAGAGAACGTATAGTAGGAAGATAGGTGCATAGTTTGAAGCATAAAAGGTAGCATAGCGGATGGAGGGAATGCATATTAGGAAGCTGCCCCAAAGTGTGGAAAAGGATGGATGTAGGTCTATGCATGACACCTGTTTTCTAGGTTTTCATCATGGTACTTATCTAAGGTGCTTGTTTTCCAAGTTTTCACCATTAGATGAATTATTTCTCTTCACTTTTTTTTTTTTGATTTTTTGATTTTTTTTGGATTTTGTTTGACTTTTTGGATAGCATGCAGAAGGAGATGGATAAGGATAGGGAAGTAGATAAGTGGATTTAGAAGAAATGCAACAAGGAGATGGATGAAGGATTCAAGCATCAAGTTCCATACAAGGTGTTAAGAGCCCATGTTCGAAGTGACTCTTAGATATTGGTACAACCATATTAGGATAAATGGATTATGCAAGAGGATGAATTAGATGTATTTGATGGGATAGGTATGTGGGATAATGAATGGAAGGCTAGAAAGGGTATGGATAATTATGGGGTAGGTGTGTGATGGGGTGGTGAGTTCAAGACCAACATTGGCACATACGGTGATGGATGTGAAATGATAAGAGGATTAATGGATGGAGAATGTAGGGATAATGGAGGAGATGGGATAGTGAATTTTGGGACATAGGGACCCAAAATAGACTTAGGAGATAAAAGGGAGGTATGATTAGCTTTTGGATTAGAAACTTTGGATGTTGTTATAGATTTTTATTTTGAAGGTATTGTATATTTTTTCTTTGGTGGGCCTTTGTGGCCTATGGAGTTGATCTAGATTCTGGATTTGTTTTTTCTTCTCCTAACGATGTCTTTTAGAGGGGACATGGGGAGCTTTAGATTCTTGTAGATGTTTAGATTTATGAATTTTTGGTTTAGCATCCAAAGTTCTTTTAGTGGCAATGAGATGGGTGTGAGGAGATGGACGATGTGGAGCGATGGAGGTAGGATTATGGGGATTATGTGTAGATAGAGGATGTGTAGGTATATGTAAGTATATGCCTTTGTTGATCCTAACTATGGGATATGAGAGTGGGATTTTTATGATGGTTGATATGGATAGGTGATGGATGGATGAAAGGATGAATAGGACAAAATGGAGGGGGTGATTTTGGGATATAAGGGCCCAAAATGGACTTAGGACCTAGAGAAGACATGGACAGGGTAGATGGAGGATGAGAGATGGTGGATGGAGGGATGTAAGGACCCAAAATGGATGGAGCAGATGATGGAGGAATATGGGTCGTTGTTTTGAGGTGATAAAATGGAGGAGGAGGAATGGAAGCATATGATTTGGTGGATCAATGGGAAGAGCCTATATTTCTTTTGGAAGAGGTTGGTTAAGGACGTCTAGAGTTTGCACCAACATCTTTAGATTGTGAGTTTTGGGAAATAGGTCTAAGACCTTGCATACAGATCTGTTCTTTTACCTGGATGTCACTAGAATACCTTTCTCATGAAGGCCTAAACATTTTCCTTGGTAATTCATGTTCTTAAGCATTTAATCCATGACATGAATTTTGTTATTCAGGAAGAATGATGAGAGTCCATTGTTAGGTGGAGGAGGATAGGTGGTGTATATGTTTTGTTCTTCTTCTACAAGGAGACCACCATGGAATAATGTGTGAGTACCAAGGGGATATACAAGTGGTGTGCAAATAATAGGTTTAGGCGATGGTGGAGGATCATTAGATGGAGATGAGGGAGTAGTAGCTTCTTGATCGGAATAAAAAGTTGGTGAGGGATCAAGAGAGGGATTAGGTGACATGATAGGATCTAGATTTGTGGTAGCAAGTGATAAGGGCTCATGAGATGGAGCGGTGGAATCTCGAGTGACAAGGAGATTATGGACTGTAGTGGATGAGGTATTATGATCTTGAGTTGGAATAGTTGGGATGAATGGTTCTTGATGTAGAAGAGGAGATATGATATGCTTTGGACCAAACTCTTGGCATAACTCATCATGTACAAGAGGGATGACAATGGAGGCATGTTGGATAGGCTCTTCAAGTAGGTGAGGTGGAAGGATGGAGGATTCATAAAGTTTATGAGAGGGGAATTTTGTGATACTAGGAGTGGGAGGAGTGGATTTGATTTGTGGATCTGTGATGGGTTGGGAGGATCTCGGTGTAGGAGTGGATTGGATTTGGTTATTTTTTATGGGCTTGACCGATCTTGGAGTAGGAGATGTGGGCTCAGTGGGTTAAGAGGATGTAATGATTTTGATTGTTTGAGTGGTGTTAGGGGTGATAGAATCAATGATAGCTGTGGGATGGAGAGGGGTCTCATCATTAGTGACCATGGAGGATGGATTGGGATGGAATGGTTCCACGATTTCAAGTGGTGGAGTTGGCAATGTCTTCTTTGACATGAGTCCTTGGAGAACTTCTAGAGTGAGAAACTTGCATACTCTAGGTTGAGATGGCATGATAGGAATAGAAGGAGGATTAGGGATTGGTGGAGTAGTGACTTAGGGTGAGATGGAGGAATGGGTTTGGATGTAAGACTAGGAGTAGATTGGAGATTAGGATTATATGGAGGGTTAAAGTAGGGATATTGGTATGGTGAATTAAGATATGTAGATGGTGGATTAGGACTAGAGGATGTGGCTAGTAGATTGTAGTAAGGGTATTGGGATGGAAGATTAAGATGTGAAGACATGGATGTTGGATCAAGATAGAGAGATGAAAATGTTGGATTAGGGTAAGTTGATAGGGTTGATTGGTATGGAGGATTAGGATAGTGTGACGGGTGCAAGATTATGATAAGAGTATTGAGATGGTAGATTAGGATAAGAGGAAGGTGTAGATGAAGGATATGATGGATATGATGGATAGGAAGATGAGGAAGATACTAGACATACCTTGTCAAGGGTAGAATAAGGAGTGTGATTAGGAATGGGTGAAGACATAACATGATAGTTTGAAGGGGTGACTAGATTGTGGAAAGTGGGTGGAGAAAGCTTACTAGTGACAATAATGTCAAGGGGATCTATGTCATATAATTCTTGATTGACAAGACTTTTATTATCATCGTTGACATAATTAGGGTTTCCCTTGACTAATATTGATGGAGGATAAGGATTCATGATGATGAAAGGATAAATAGGATGGACCAAAGATTTTGGATGGAAACAGACTAAAGCTCAAATTGTGATTGGATTAAAGCTCAGATTAGGATGATTGGACGATGTGATGGGATTGATTCTGATGATAGGATCAATTATCAAAGGATGATTATGACACTAAATCTACCTCAAGATGGAAGTAGATTGATTGGGTCAAAGGTGATAAGATAAGGATACGATTGGATTGGATTCAATAAGATCGATAAGATCGAATGACGGATTGGATAGGATGATGAGAGAGTTTGGAAAACCCTGTTCAAAGATTATCCTAGGTGACTTAGGATACTGATTGATCAGATTAAAGGATGAATGGATGATTGCAGCACCAAATCCACCTTGATATTAAAGGTGAATTGATTGGGCCGACGATGATGATTAAATTAGGATGAATGATAATCCTAAGCAGATGTTGATGATGATGATCAATTCAGACACTTAGGTCAATTTGAATAATAACCTAAAATAAAGTTCAAGGGATTTGGATGGGGAAACCTTAAGGGATGTGTCACCTAGAGATGCTTGAGGATGATGTACTGATACGATTCAGATGACGAATGAATGAGCTTGACAAAGTATAGATGGACCAAAGCTCAAATTGGGACTAGATTAAAGCTCATATTAGGATTGGATTGAAGGATATGATGGCATTGGTTTCGTCTGTTAGATTGGGGAACTAGATCTATTTATTGTCTATTTGGAAAAATTTTGCTGCAAAGGGAAAAAAATTTACCTTCTAGGGTGGATCTGCCCTCACAGAGGGGCGAATTTTCCCTTCTATAGGGAAAATTCACCCCACTGTAGGGAAGATTTTCTCCACTACTTTTGAACTATTTGAGAAAGTAAAAAAGCTATTAGAATGAAGAGATAGGTGATTGGAATGGGGTGTTAGATAATCAGATTGAGGAAATAGATGATTGGATTGGGAAAACAAATGATAGGATTGGATGAACAAGTAGTTGAAACTAGTAAACGACTGCTTAGAATGGATGAACGACTCTTAGGTTACAGAGAGGAAGGATTGAAATGAGTAAATGATTGATTAGAAAGGATGAACAACTCTCAGAATGAGGAGATGGATGCTTGGAATGGATGAAAGATTACTCAAAATGAGTAAATGGAGGATCAAAGGGGATGAAAGACTACTTGCTCAAAAAAATGTTTGGAATGGTGAAACAAAGGTTTGGAATGGCTAAAAAAAGTTTGGAATGGCTAAACGAAGGTTTAGAATGACAAAATGAAGGTTTAGAATGATTAAATGGAGGTTTGGAAGCTTGTAAGAACTAAATAGGGGTAGATTTGACTATTCAGGAGGGAAAATTCACCCAACTACAATAAATAGGAGGGGAAATTTTCCCCATTGCAGCAAACAAAGACTTGGTTTTGATGAAAATGACTATAGAAAGGACTTAAAATGACAGCAATAAGGCCAATTTGTCAAAAAGTTTACTGGTTTCTCACAATAAATCACTAGCAAACAAGCATAATCCTACAATTAGTATTAAGGGTATGGCCAATTATCTAGGGTGCACAGGGTGTCTAGGGAGTCCTCAATATACACTCAGTATGTGAGGCACAATTGTGAACACCAGCCCATCACAAGCGTGAGTCAGGAACCCCAACGAGATATTGAAGGGTTCAGACCAACTCTTCAGGTCTATCTAGTTATCACCCTAGCTTTGATGCTCCACCAATTACAACACAACTGGATTGGGGTACAACTTTCACTCTCCCTCCTTTGTATACCCCACCAGTACACGTGGTTGGAATCATCCCTTGGGGTGATGAAATCTCCAAGTAGGTCCCACTAGAAAGAAAGCACTAATCATTTCCAACTACTCACCATGCTCACACAGAGTGCAAGGGGAAAGTGAAAACAAACTAATGCCTCCTTTGGGTAACACAAAAAGATAGACACAATAGACAACAAATATTACTTCCCCTAATTAGACTATGTTCCTAGATTAATGAAAAAAGCAACAAGGATGGCTTAGGAAATCTGTGCAAATAGAAGGTACTGCAAGCAAACATTAATTGTTTTATCCTTCTTTCTTCACCAATTATACAAAAATATGCTACAAAATGTTAGTAAAAACAACAATATCCTTGCCAATGAATGTTGGGTCATAGAATCCTATAAAGGTCCTCTAGGGTGACTGTCACCTCCCTTGTTGACAAATGGAAGCTGGTCGTATCAAAGTGACACTTCTTTGCTAGTGCTATCAAAATCCCTCTATTTTTTGTAATCATGGGCATATATGTGACATAAAACAAGCCCAAGTCTAGCAATGCCTATCACTCCTCCTCACCTCGTTGGTCCCGCACTCAGAACACATCTGGTCTGGACTCTTGTGTGTAAATAGGCAGCAGAGTCTCTTGAAATTATCAAACACACTCGTTATTTCCTAGTATTTCCTCTTTGACATGAGATGAGACAATTGCGGTGAACAACTTATCATTTGCATCAAACGTGCATGCAATTGTGTGCACAAAAATTGCAACATAATTTCTTGCTAGATTATTTCCTAATTTTCAAGAATGGAAGGTAAAATGCTTAGGTTCATTATGGTTAAGTTCATTATAATTTAATATAGATTTGTTAGTCTAACCATCTTTTCTATTGTGACAATATAGATTTCTCATTTGACAAATTTTGTGATATTTTTGGCACGTATTGATCATGGACTTGCTGCTACAATAGCTAGCTTCGATCCTTTCAGAGAGGTATGTGAAAGATTATAGTAATATAGATTGGTTATTCTAAGCATTTTTTATAGTTTGCATTACCAATTCATCATCATTCAGGTTGTTTAGATTAATATAGATTTTTTAGTGTAACCATCTTTTCTATTGTGACTATATAGATTTCTCATTTGACAAATTTTGTGATATTTTTGGCACGATTGATCATGGACTTGCTGATACAATAGCCAGCTTCGATCCTTTCAGAGAGGTATGTAAAAGATTACAGTAATATAGATTAGTTATTCTAAGCATTTTTATAGTTTGCATTACCAATTCATCATCATTCAAAGTTGTTTAGATTAATATAGATTTGTTAGTCTAACCATCTTTTCTATTGTGACAATATAGATTTCATTTGGAAAAATTTTATGACATTTTTGGCACCATTGATCATGGACTTGTCAAATAGCTAGCTTCGATCCTTCTCGTGAGTGCATGAAGATTACAAGAATATAGATTGGTTATTCTACATTTTTATAGTTTGCATTACCAATTCATCATCATTCAAAGTTGTTTAGATTAATATAGATTTGTTAGTCTAACCATCTTTTCTATTGCATAATATAGATTTCATTTGACAAATTTTGTGATATTTTTGGCACGCATTGATCATGGACTTGCTGCTACAATAGCCAGCCTTCCGATCCTTTTGGAGAGGTATGTGAAAGATTACAGTAATATGGATTGGTTATTCTAAGCATTTTTATAGTTTGCATTATGAATTCATCATCATTCAGGTTGTTTAGATTAATATAGATTTGTTAGTCTAACCATCTTTTCTATTGTGACAATATAGATTTCTCATTTGACAAATTTTGCGATATTTTTGGCACGATTGATCATGGACCTGCTGCTACAATAGCCAACTTCGATCCTTTCAGAGAGGTATGTAAAAGATTACAACAATATAGATTAGTTATCGCCATTTTTTTCTATTGTATGTATTTTAACTACTAGCTTGATGGTTTGTATAGGTGCTTGTCAGTCCAAAACGTGAACGTACTACTCTTGTGGAAGACTGTGCCCTGAATGCCTCCAATAGGAAAATTTTGTAAAAATTTCAATTTTGAAATGTGAAACAATGTGCATGGGCATAATTGTGTAAGTGAGACAATCAGTAACTCATTGTAATTAATCGAGCTACAACCGAAGTTTTCTTCCCGGTTCTTTCTACCAAGAGTTCGCTTGAACTGTGTTTCAAAA
>VDFB02106833.1:3949-16840 GCA_007258455.2 Sequoia sempervirens | reverse complement strand
ATATATGATATTAATATTTTAAAATATTTGATATTAATATAATACATATATACTTTAAAATTATATAATTAATTAATTAAATTTATATAATATTAAGTTTATAAATTATTATAAAAGTAAAGTCTTGAACAGTAAGAACGTGTTTTATAATATAAATAAAAAGTAAATAGTAATTTTATCTTTAACATTGTTTTTGATTAATTAAGTAGGGGAAGGGCCCTAATCTCGTGGTTACAAGCCAAAATTCAAAATAAAGGAAATAAGTTGGGCGGAACAACATAAGAAACAACAAATCCAAGGTGACACAAGAGTAATAATTTTTAAAATATTATTATGTGAAATAAGAGTAGTAATTTCTAGAATTTTTTAATCACACAAGAACCTATCTTCTTTATATTTTATTTCTCAAACATCACACCTAACATTCTTAGGTGTTACATATAACTTTATAAAATTCATGGATCTACTTAATTATAAAACTTCAAACCCTTTTCAACAACAACAGCTAAATTTCTTCAAATAATCATCCTTCATTAAGCCATTTTTTGAAGAGAAAAATAAAGTCCGTAAAAGAAAAGTACCTGCATGCTGAGGCAACTTGTTCCAATTACCAAGCCCGTGCTTCTTGATATATTGGATGAGTATATGGTCCTCTTCTGGACTCCATGGCCCCTTCTTCACTTCACTCTCACTGCAACAAACTGCACCTCGCACCATATCTCACGATGGTACTCAAAGCTTCCCTTCAAACTGAATTCATTTTTAGGATTGACTTTGTCATAATCTTTACTAAACACAAGCCCTACACAGTTCATAAATATAGCTGAAATTCATTTAAGTTTGTATCAGAAGCTTACCAGTAAGAATACTAACTAAATGATTTGTGTGCCAATAAAAGGACACTCAAAGCTTCTTCACAAAAGAACTATCAGACAGCTCAATTCGCATTTAACCTTCTTTTCACACTACAGAGACTTGCAATACATCAGTACACAAATTCAATTAGTTTAAGATGTAAAACATGTGATATGTGCTCACTATAAGAGCAGACAAATATGCACGTCCCA
This sequence comes from Sequoia sempervirens, assembly GCA_007258455.2. Classification (NCBI taxonomy): domain Eukaryota; kingdom Viridiplantae; phylum Streptophyta; class Pinopsida; order Cupressales; family Cupressaceae; genus Sequoia; species Sequoia sempervirens. The sequence continues at coordinate 15,773 of VDFB02106833.1, read as the reverse complement.
TCCCAAAAGCATGTGGGCTTCTATTTAAGCATTAATTGAAGAACAACTTTGTATGCTCTCAAGCTTTGATGACTGATCTAAAAATGGAACATTTCAGCTTTAAGTTTTCTCACAGAAAACAATGGAATTTAGATGTTGATAAAAGCACAAAACAAAAACCAGATTACAAGAAAATGAGATTAAAATAATAAGAACACTCACATAAAGTTTCTGATTTATCGCGAGACATACCATTTATGAAGGCTGTAAAGAGCATAAGCTATCCAGCCCACAGAACTGCTGAAACGTATGGTTAGAGAAGATTTAGATGAATCTCCACCGTTTCTTTCTTTTTCTATTGATGTTTCGTGGGTAGTTTCATAGTTTATAGATAATTGACTATTGTTAGCGTCCTCCTCACAATAAGAACATTGGTTTCTTGGCTGCGAAGAAAAGAAAAATAAACCGTAGGCAATCAATGAAGTACGATATTCATATCATGAGAAGAATATCGGTTTCTACTCAGAAACATCTGCCATATTTCATGGAGGAGGTTTGTGTTTTATATTTCAGGAAAGTATTTTTGTGACTGGAGGTCATTGTCGGAAGTAGATGGTGCCATGTCACCAAGCTCGCTCTTATTGTTGTAATGTTGTTAAGATCACATCAATTCTGCCTGTGTGTGTGAAGTTTCATTTAAGTGTTTGCGTCCACGAAAAGAAAGTCGAGTAGACAAACCCATGTCCCTTTCCTTTCATAGTCACCAGTTTCTGGTTTTGTCCATTTCATTTGTCTCTTTAGATATGTTGGATAAAATAAAATTTTCTTTCATTTTCGAAATTGACTTGGCTTTCGTTGTACAATGTTTAGATTCTATATAAAGTAATTTTTACTTGTAAAAGAAAAATTTGGTAAACAAGGCTGTTTATCAGGAACTCTCTAATTTTAAAATGGGCCAATAGTTAATTGGGTTGTGAAAAATGATCCACACTTGTGTGGCAACGGCTGTTATTTTCTATATGGAAATTGAAATTGAAATGATTTGTAATATCTATAAACGTTCAAAAAAAAAAAAAAGGATGAAAGATATGGTGTAAAGTTTTTTAAATAAAATAAAAGTAATTAAACCCAAAAAAAATAATAAAAATAGTTAAACAATTAAAGTTAATAATAAAATTTAAACTAGTGTCAGTTGTGAAAGAAATTTGTAATGTAAATGCATATATTAGGTAGATATGTGACATTTACGTCTCCTTGACAATTTATATTTCATGCCACCAATATCTTAAAGGCTCGTTTTTAACCAAGTCTAATATGTAGAGAACAATATGATGCATGTTTTAAGCTACTATGAGGGATGGGACAAAGGAGGAGGTTATATTAGTGGAAGGATTCTTTTGCTTCTCCTTATTCACATATGTTTGCGCACACTAAAATATAGAATAAAATGATAAAACAATGTAGAAGCAAAGCTCTATTCTACAACTAGCTACACCTTACTTAAAAAAAGAGAACATAAACTAAATAGTAAGAGAATGACAAAGCTCTCTTACCAACACTCTCTTGATTCTATGGATGTGCTCAAGATTTGTTCATGGGAAGGATGGATGCATTGGATCAAGAATTCTAGCAACAGGACATTATTTGTTTCTAATTCTCACACTTGGAAATGGTTTGACGAATAGGATATTCAAAAATTCATTGAGGATAAATGGAGTGTTGAGATTGATTTAGAATGGGTAGTTAGCATGAAATGAGAAGAATTTCAAATTTGAGGGGGACAAACTAAATGTTCATAGTTCATGTATGGAGGGTTCAGATCGATTTGATTTGGAGGATGGTTGAGATTAAAATTTCATATGGATTTGGATTCAAGGTGAGTGGAAATGAACAACTAGGATCTATGATTGACTCTATTAAAGATTTGATGATTTTGAATAAGATTAAATTTAATTAGTTGGTAGTTGGTATTAGAGGACCGTGATTGATTTGGTAATTCAGATAGCTACGATTAAACGTTGATTTAAATTTGGGATATTAAGAAATCTTAAATTAGACAAGTGGATAATGTATATTTTGGATAAATATTTTTTTAAATGAAGTGGGAGTAGTGGACTTTAGCTTAGTTACTTAAATAAATATATAAATATGATTAACTAATATTAGCATATTTTTATCTAAAAATAAATATAACATATTTACTTAGTTGATACAAGAAACATAATTAATTAAATCAATTATTTAATTAATCAATGGTAAGAAATTGAAGATGAAAATTGGTTCAAGATGATTTTTTGGTGTCTATATTTTTCCTATACTTAGAAAATATTGCAAATAAAATAAAAAGTTGTGTTGTTTCAAAGAAAAGGATGATCCCACAATACTGGTTTACAATTTATGGCCAAACTGGACACTAAACTGATTTTTTCTAACTAACTCTTCACTTTTGGGCACCTATAGCAGCTAAACCGTGAGGAATATGAAGAGGATGCAAACTAGTGATTTGTGACATTTTGTCTGTAGATTCTAAATCTATTTTTTTTCAAAAATTTTGGAATTAGATTGCATTTCATTTTCCATCTCCTTCGAAAACTAGTTTTTTTCTGTAAACACCATTTTTAAGGAGTGATGCTCACAAATTTTTTTTCCATGAAGGATAAAATTCTTTTTTAAAAAAAAATTAGATTAACTATGATATCTAGTGCTTCCAATTGGTTTCCCCATAGTGTTTCTTATTGAATATTTTTCCTTAATCAAGTTTCTCAAGCTTCAAACCAATTACAATTCACATAAAGTGCACTGTGATAAATACAACTTTTTGTATGTATCAATTTTATTTTTTTGTTGATTAAGGACTTAAATATCTGCCACTCATATTTTCAAAAAAAATTATAATCTTCTATTTTTGCACATGTATAGAACAAAAGGTGGGTTTGATTTCGTGAAAAAACGCATATCTACAAGAAATAAAAAATAAATATAATAATAAAACAAATTTTAAATGAATTCATTGATCCCCCAAAAGGTAAATCAAAAAAAATGGTTTTTCATCAGCATTTTGATAAATGTAGCGAGACTTTGTTATAGGTATGGTTTAAAACTAGCGGGGTTCTATCCAAGGGGATTTGATCTAAGGTAGTTTGATCAAACCCTCTTCAATTAGAATACTTTAAATGGAAATTTTTAAGGATTAAATCATTATATTTTCTAAAAATATGTGATTTCAGCAAAAATCAAAATCTCCAAAAAATTGTAAACCAATTTTGTGGGATCACTCAAAATATAATATGGGCACTTGATGAGGTGGAAAGATGTCCTAGTTGGAAAAAGGAAAAATAATTAGTAAGTGGATGAGTCCCTTGAGAGAGCAAGAAATTTGATAGAACTTAAGGTGATTTTTCAAAAGGAGAACATGTTTGAAAGGATAAAAAATAAATGGCATGGATGTGAAGAGATAGAAGGGAGGGAGAGGAGGGAGGATGCAAATAGTTTGGATTCAAGGAAATTGGAATTATTTTGAGTAGATCAATATTTATGATTAATTTTTGTGAATATAAAAAAATATTATATGATGCTTGTTATGGCTATGATTATTATGATAGTATAATAATGAATACAATTTTATGCTAAAGATAAATATTGGTGATTCTATTTGTAGCTACATGCTAGGAAATTATCAAGGAGATGACAATTTGATATAGCATGAAGTAGGATGTACTAGGATATGCCAAATTTATGATTAATTATTACATGAAGATAACAAAATTATTATATTATGTTTTTTATGTTTATTATTGATAAGTGGCAAAATGGTTGCTTTATGGTTTAGGACATAGAACAACACTTTTCTCCCATAATCATTCAAGGAAAAGGCTAGAGATATCAATCTAAGGTATGCAAAGGAGAAAGAGATCTTGCAATAGGGTTGTCCTCGCATTTGGTTAGAAACTAAAGAGGGGTTCACCACCAATCTAGGGCTTGGAAAGACTAATGAAATGCAAGACCTAATGCTTAAACCTAATATAATACAAGACTTCACTAAATGACCTAGAAAAACATGTAAATCAAAACAAAAAGTTGAGAAATCAGAAGTGTGCACCTGGAAACTTGAAGAGGCCTAGATGAAGACTTTAAATGTTGAAAACACTAAAATTAATGCCTACTAGGACTCATATGCCAGTCTAGGTGATTTAGTCTTGGATTAGGGTTTTTGGGCAGGAACATAAATTTGGCATAAATATGTTTGAAACAATTTTGACTATACTGGGACTCATATTCTAGAAGTAGTGTATTATTCTAGTTAGGATTTTCTAGAAATTCAAAGTCTAATTCTTCTCTTCAATGTCTTTTTTATCCTTTCCACCTAATTTTTGGGTCTGAAACTATGATTTGCAACTTGTAGATGTCTTTCAATGATCTGCAATGCAAGGTGACAACTTTGAAAACTTTGAACACTTGAAAACTTTCTCCAAACTTGTTCTTCAATGTTTCTTCAACCTAGATCTACAAATCACACACTAAAGAGAGGGAAGAATGATGTTTTGTTAGTAAAAAGGGGTTTTCCTTGGTCAAACCTCATTTTGGTAATCAACCCTTGAAATGAAATGAAATGGGAAAGGAGAATGATGAATGAAAAAAATGTGATGTTGCAACTCATCAAACCATAGAAATAAAGTGTTGCAAACATTTATGAAATAGCTCCAATGGATTTAGATCTTGAATCTTGTTTGAATGTTGTAGATCTTGAATTGAATGCTAGCTTGAATCATAAAACCCTACATCACCATTATTAGCTCAAAAAAAATGATGCATGATGACTTTAACATGATGCTTGATGCTTGAATAATGCTCTAAAACACTTGATAATCAGCTCTTGAAGACTCTTGAACACTCTTGTAAACTCTTGAATACTTCCTTGATCACAAATTTGCTATAATGCGTGCATACTTGAAATCTTGGGATGAAAATGAGTGTTCAAAGAAACTTGTATTTATACTTGTTTATGCCTAATTTCCCAAAATTAAAACACTACTAGTCAGCATCAGATATAGAAGAATAAAATACCACCAAAAATTTGTATGAAATTTGATTTTGGGCCAAACAGGACTCATATGCCAGAAGTGGCGTATGGGTCCCATTGGGCTTAACTATGGGACACATTTTCAAAAATGATTAGAATGATGTAAAATATAGATCAAGGACCTAAAACTTAGGTGGGACTCATACGCCCAAGGTGGCGTATGAGTCCTAGATCACCAAATTTGGGCCACACAATCCAAAAACACCTAAGTTATGATTGAATCTTGGTTCATGTCAGGATTGTCCTTGAAAAGATGCATTAAATGGGACCTGTGGATGTAAATAAGGCCAATTAAAGCATAAAGAAGCCCAATTATTTAATAAAACCATAGAAAAGTGTGAAAGTGTGTTAAAAAACTTTACAACACTCTAAATAAGGCACCAACAAGCACATTTAGTTCATAAGGGCCCAAGACCTAATGTGAATATGTTAGATAGATTACAACAAAAATTTAATGCCATGTTAGGGAGTAATTTTCTTATCATTACATCTATCCCCCACTTTAGTCAAAGGAGGAACTTGCTTCCAACGCATGCACTAAAGTAGACCAACCACATCAAGAGGGGTCCAAATGTACCAATGCTAGTAAGGTAGGACAACAATGATCAAGAGTGTTGCACAAGCCTCTAAGACCAAGGTCCTATGGAAAACCAACATAGGCACAAAAGAACACACATGAAAGTGATATAAAGAGAAATAATAAGGCACTAACATACATTGCCAAAGACAAAGAGAAAACAAAAGAGGGGGGGTGTGCAGGATCATGACGGGCCAAAAAGTGGTGATATGATGGGTATGTGTATGGTATGTGGCTAACAACTTTTTTTTTACCCAAAATTGATGAAAAAAAAGGGTTTTTAAAGGAGATTATTAGCCTTTCCAAATAATATAAATATGTTGTATTTTGTATTTAATAAATAATTATTATTCATTTTCTATTTGAATTATGACTAAAGTCCTAATTGATAGGTTGGTTGAAAACATCTATAGCTTCTCTAAACAGTATCACATTTGAATCTGAAACACGTCACATTCTATGCTTGCATAGATTAAAAAATAAAAAATGAATTTCATGAAGTTTTGACCAAGTTAAGGTGGTCACACATACAAGTTTTTATATTTTTTAAAAGTTGTAATAAAAATCATAATTAATTATTTACTTGGAAAAAAATTACAAAAATATGCATCACATCGGGACATGAGTCCTCTACTTATATCTAAAATATTACAAAAACTATTTTCATTTTATTGTGGTTTGGGTGGTTAGACACACATCTACTTCTTATTTTTTCCTTGAAATTTAAGTACTACTGCACTGAAATTTCAAATTTTCACCAAATAGATTTTTTTTAAAATAAAACTCTAGTAGTTTAGAAACTAAACTACCTTCACAGATTCTATTCTTAAAGCATATTTTTGAAATAATATAGATAACTTATTCAAATTTTTATGTCAAGTTGCCTAACTCTGATTTTTTTGAATTTTTCACCAGTTAAGGGCCTATTTTTTCCATGATGATCATGCACATACTCAGGGATCAAGCTGTGACCATTTTCCTAGCACGATGTGGATTAGATCTAGGTTGTTTTTTAGAAAAATGCATGCTCACTCTAAGGCAATGAAACTTTAGGCTATCTATTGGGTGAGTAATCCAAAAGGGTGAGACACATACACATGTGGCTATGTGCTCACAACACACATACGAGTGGCTATGGGAAAGTCATGTCTATGTTTGGCTTCACGTCCATCCATAGCAAAGTTATACCTCCTAATAACTTTGAAAAGGAACCATGCAACAAAGAACTTTGAGCTTCATGAGGCAAGAAAAGCTTCGTATGGTTGACACCCATAAACAAACAAGATGGATCCATGTAGGCAAGCAAAGTGTGTTATGAAAGGTGGCCATATAACTGAATTTTTAAATGCAAAAATAGGGAATTTTCAAAGGAGTCCTACTTAGTTCATGTAAGGTCATAACTTAGGGAACATCCTGCCTAATGTCTCCAAGAGAGGACTAGTCGAAGAATAAAAGATTCACAACTTAGGGGATGCAATGTGTCACATCAAGCCACTATGAGGAATATAATATGCTAAGAGAGATCATGCTTTTGAGGAACATCACACCCGATGTCACCACAAAGAAAAAGAAACATCACATGAAGTAAGAAGAATACACCATGAAACATGAAATGCAAAAGAATAATGCTAATGTATTCCCCCACTTTAAAGAAATTGATAAACACCATGCTATGAGCAATTACTTTAAAGTAGAAAATGATAAATGCTAACAATAAAGAAGACATGAGAGATTATTTGGAAATTCCTATGCCAAGTCATAAGTTTCCAAATGAAGCTATGTCATGCAAAAGGAAACAGAGGGGTTTCCCCCAAAATGAAACTCCAAACACATGAGGGATCCATGGATTCAGGGTTAGTATGTTCTTGATACAATGTTCTTATAGAGATCGAAATTGTCATCATTCCCCAAATATTCATAGAACTAAAAGAATGATGGGAGTGAAAACAAAGAAAAACCTTTCGGGTCAACATGGAAGAAACGTGAATGTCTCAATGCCTTGTGTCATCCCCAAAAGAAAACACAAGATAAAGAAAAGATAAAGGAAAATATTTTGGGTCAATGTGGAAGAGACATGAATGCCTCGACACCTTGCATTATCCCCAAAAGGAAAACACAAGAAAAATGAAAAAGATAAAGGAAAAGATAAAATATTTATGACATAGAGAAGAATGAAGGTACCAATAGAGGAATGCCACAAAGAGAGAGATACATCAAACATAACAATACAGGGCATCACCTTACACACATGAAATTACATAAATAAAAATGAAATAATGCAAAAGACTAGTAAGGAACATGTGAGTCAATGTAAAGTAGGTCATCCACATCCCAATCATGTTTATCATATATTGAAGGTAGAAAAATAGCCAACGAGACAATAGAAAATGTCGAACTAGGTTCATAAGCAAGTTCAACACACTTCTTAGGAGAATTTTTCGTTTAAGCTCATAGAAGAGGAAAACAATGTATTCAATTAATTATGTACTTGTTCATCAATCTTTCCAATCTCATCATCATCATCCAAGATAATCACAATAGGAGGTTGAATGATAATTTCTAAAGAAGGGTTTAGCTCTTGTTACAGTTGTGCTATAGGATTTTTTTGTTGTGGAAAAGGGGGAGACTCATCATGCATTGCTTCAATAGGGTTTGGATCTTGATTTTATTTGTTTATTTCTTCATTTAACCTTCGAGCAAGGGTGCAATTTCTACTTCTATGCTCTCTAGCCCCTCTATTTCTTTTGGTTTGGTTTTAAAGTTGCATTTGTGTAGCATCAGGTTTATCAACCATAGGTTTATTTTATTCCCTAAGGGGAGGAATGGAGAGAACCATGGAAGGTTGGGTAACCACTTTCTCTTTAACTTTGTAAACTTTCTTTCTCTTAGGAGGCGTGATAGGATTATTTTCATTATCTATTGGTCCTTTGTAGGAAGTAGGAAAAGGATCTATCTTAATTTTTCTTGGTTGCTGGGCATGTATTTTGGTCCAATCATGGTAGGTTTGGTCCTGGATTTAGGCATATTTTGGAGGGATAATTTTTCTATACATTTCACCTTGAAATTTTGGTAGGATTTGAAAAAGGATTCTTCTTGAGGTTTAATAGGTTCCATAGGCTTAGTTCAAAATAAATCCAATGAAAATTTCCCGCGGGAAGACAAAGGTTTAAAGCCACTATGATGCATGGTGAAAATTTCATTTCCAAAGGGAAACTTTAAGAATTTATGCACAACCAAAGGGGTGACATTCATGGAGCAAAGCCATGGATAGCCTAGCTTCACACAAAATTGTTCTAACTGTGGGATGATGGAGAATGAAATATCTAATGTTTTTGGTCCTATTTGCAAAGGAAGGGTGATTGATCCCATCATAGGGAAAGAAAAACCATTATGCATGTTGATCCATGCTTTTGGTTTATCATATATTTCTTGATATAGCTCATGTACAAGTAAGAATTCTTCAGTGATCACTTTCTCTCCACAAATGAGATCTATTAATATCTAATTTAGTTGGCTTGTCATAGATTCAGCCAGCTATGTAAAGAGGACCATCAGGTGCATGTTTAAGTATATCTTGTGAGGAGAAACTAATCTCAAGAGGCTCTTTATTTTTTCCCTTATGAGGTTCGACCTCAATCAATTCAACCATATCATCCATAGGATTAGTATCTATAGGATCATTTTGAATAGTATCATTATTTTCATCATTTATGTCAACATTCATCACATCATTCTTTTTAGTTTCACTAGCTTTGACAAATGAAATATTATGATTAGGCTTAGAGTTTGTAATGATTTGAAAGTTTTGGTTAGGAGGGGCAACAAACTTATTTCCTTGATCATTAATACCTCCAATTGAAAGCCAACCAAAATCAATGAGTTCTTGTACAAGATGTTTAAGACGCTTGCAATGTTTTGTATCGTGTCCATTTTGTCGGTGATAATGATAGTAAGAATTTGGTCTATAGTTTGTGGTTAATGGTTATTAGGATCTATAGTTGTGTGGCAATGGCTATTATTTTCTACATGGAAATTTAAATTGAAATGATTTTTAATATCTATAAATATTAAAAAAAGTAATAGGATGGAAGATATGGTCTATAATAGTACATAAGTTTTTTAAATAAAATAAAAGTAATTAAATCCAAAAAATATTAATAAAAATTTAAACAATTAAAGTTAGTATTAAATTCAAACTAGTGTCATTTGTGAATGAAATTTGTAATGAAAATGCATATATTAGGTAGATATGTGACACTATACATCTCCTTGACAATTTATATTTGATGCCACTAATACCTTAAAGCCTTGTTTTTAACCAAGTCTAATATGTAAAGAACTATATGATGCATGTGTTAAGCGACTATGAGGGATAGGACAAAGGAGGAGGTTATATTAGTAGAAGGATTATTTTGCTTCTCCTTATTCACATATGTTTGTGCACACTAAAATATAGAATAAAATGATAAAAAAATGTAGAAGCAAAGCTCTATTCTACATCTAGCTACACCTTACTTACAAAAAAAGAACATAAACTAAATAAATAGAGAATGAAAAAGATCTCTTACTAGAACCCTCTTGATTCCATGGATGTGCTCAAGATTTGTTCATGGAGAGGATGGATGTATTGGATCAAGAATTCTAGCAACAAGACATTATTTGTTTCCAATTCTCACACTTGGAAATGGTTTGAGGAATAGGATATTCAAAACTTCAATGAGGATAAATGGAGGGTTGAGATTGATTTAGAATGGATGGTTAGCATGAAATGAAAATAATTTTAAATTTGAGGGGGATAAACTAAATGTTCATAGTTCATGTATGGAGGGTTGGGATTGATTTGATTTGGAGGATGGTTTAGATTAAAAGTTCATATGGATTTGGATTCAAGGTGGGAGGAAATGAACACCTAGGATTTAGGATTGACTATATTAAATATTTGATGATTTTGAACAAAATTAATTCTTAATTAGTTGGTAGTTGGAATTAGAGGGTTGGGATTAATTTCATAATTCAAATTGCTAGGACTAAATATTGATTTGAATTTGGGATATTTAGAAAGTTTAAATTAGACATGTGGATAATGTATATTTTGGATAAATATTTTTTTTAAATGAAGCGGGAGTAGTGAACATTACCTTAGTTATTTAAATAAATATATACAAATATAATTAATTAATATTAGTATATTTTAGTCAAATAAATATAATATATTTCCTTAGTTGTTACAAGAAACCTAATTAATTAAATCATTTATTTAATTAATCAATGGTAGGGAATTGATGATGGAAATTGGTTAAGGATCATTTTTTGGTGTTTATATTTTTCCTATACTTAGAAAATGTTTCAAATAAAATAAGTAGTGGTGTTGTTTCAAAAATATATATAATATGGGCACTTGATGAGGTGGAAAGATGTCATAGTTGGAAAAAGGAAAATATAATTAGTAAGTGGATAATTCCCTTGTGAGAGCAAGATAGTTGATAGAACTTACATGATTTTTCAAAAGGAGAAACATGTTTGAAAGGATAACAAATAAATGAGAGGGATGTCAAGAGATAGAAGGGAGGGGGAGGAGGGAGGATGCAGATAGTTGGGATTCAAGGAAATTGGAATTGGTTTAAGTAGATAAATATTTGTGATTAATGTTTGTGAATATTAAAAAATTATTATATGATGCTTGTTATGGCTATGATTATTATGGTGGTATAATTATGAATACAATTTAATGCTAGAGACAAATATTGGTGATTGTTGCTACATCCTAGGAAACCATCAAGGAGATGACAATTTTAAAAAAAAAATTATTTGATATAGCATGAAGTAGAATGCACTAGGATATGCCAAATTTATGATTAATGATTACATGAAGATACCAAAATTATTAGATGATGTTTTCTATGTTTCTTATTATGATGGTATGATGATGGAGACTAACTTTGGTGATTGTAGAAACATGCTAGGAAACCGTCAAGGAGATGTTGAATTTGTTAAGAAACTTATTTGATATAGCATGAAGGAGGATTTACTAGGATATAATGATCAAGGTGACATTTTCTTTTGTGCATAAGAGGAATAATGTAAAAAAAATAGAAAAAGAAAAAGGGACACAAGGTTGAAAAGATAAAATAAATAAAAATTTCATGTTCCAATGAACATATCCCTTCGATAGTTAATTTTTTAATTTT
>VDFB02106832.1:0-18835 GCA_007258455.2 Sequoia sempervirens | reverse complement strand
GTGAAATATTTGATGAGAAATCTTTTGATGCAGAGATTTGTGGAGTGTTTAGGAGTGACTATGATGATATAGTGAAGGCTTGACAATATTTTACCTAACATTTCAGTGTTGCATTTAATGCAAACTTTAGGTCACAAATAAAGTGTTTATATTTCATTTTGCACATTCTAAAAGGTATTTGTGTTCAAGCATTTGAAGAGGAGAGCAAAGAAAATAGGATTTAAGCATTGAACAAAACCCTATCAAAAAAATTCCATGAGGTATTTACAATTTCTAGAAAAATCTAGTTCAGATAAGTTCATAATGTTTACTCATATTATTGATGTGCTTGGGAGGCCGATGCCTAAATTTAAGAAGCATCTGTACAAATAAATGGAAATGGATAAAGAAGGGGTGTTTTATAGGGTTTCTTCAAATGTGCTACACATAGAAGATGTGTGAATTTACATTCATTCGAAGATGGATGAATATGATCACTTGAAACTAGTAGAGTTTAGGGAAAAGTGCTAAGTGGAGATGATTTTGAGTTGAATTCAGAGTATGCTAGCTTGATGAAGAAAAGTTGGATGCATGGACATAATTTCCTAATTTTTTCTATGAAGATGAGTAGGTGAAGTATTTTTTGAGAAGAATACATGATAAATTCATGTGCTTGGACTTGCTACATATGATAACCAAATGGGAAATTAGGGTTGTTATTGGTTTGAGCTCCATAGGATCTATCCTGATATTGAAGGCGATAAGGAATGAAGTGGTGATGAAACTTACCAAAGCCAAGTTTGACAAGTGTGCCCTAATAGTGGATGAAATTGAAGATTTAGTGGTTAAATATGCTACAATGATGGTTGGTTAGAATACATTATACACAAATAGAGATAATTATGTCACTTTCATTGCAATTCATATGACATATCAAATGGTGAAAGAAGGAAAAGACTTTGATCTTTGTGAGCTCCTATGATTACAATTGTTGGAGAATTTACAAAAGTCAAAGGAGTCAAAATACCCTTTCCAGTATGGTACTCTTGTCATTTTCTTAATGTTTTACTTTCTCAATGAGTTTCCTAGAGTGAAGAATGTAGTATGGAAATATAATATTTTTGTAGCTGTTGAAATTAGAGATCATTTGAGGAGATTTCATGGTAAAGAGTCTCGTGATTCAATGTTGTGGGGATTCTTTAAACCTTTTCAAGCTTAGATGCAAGAGAGAGAAAGGATTCCAAGTAAATTTTTGGATAAGTATAAGAACGGATTAACATTTATGGATAGCAAAGATTATTGATATATGGAAGTAGTTGAACCCAAAACTATTTGGGTTTCAGAGTTGCTTTATGAGGTAGCTGAGTCTAAGTGCATTGTTCCTATCGAGATTGTATTGAGAAAACCTAGAGATACAATAGTTGAAAGGTTTGGTACTTATGAATAGAAATCAAGTAAAGAGAACCTATTAAATAAAAAGAAGGATATTGAAGAAGAGGTTGAAAAGATGAAAGTTGAGTTGGAAAGGAAGTTTGGTACCCCTATGGACCCTATAAAGAAATCCAAAGGTACATATGCTCCTTCATAGACTCCACAAAGATCAAGAAGGTCAAGAAGGACCTCAATCTCCACACCCACTATTATAAATCACTCCAAAACAAAATCTATAGATTGTTCTAAGAAGATAGACACATATAACACCCTTGTGCAACATAAGACTCCAAAGAGAAGAAAGAAAGAAAAAGCAACAAGAGTTAGGTATATAAATTCAAAAGAAGAGGAAGAGGAAGACCATTAATTGGTGTAGAAAAGGAAATCAAAAGTCTCCCAAGAAGAGATCGGTACAAAAAGGGAAAGAAGAAAGAGGAGACCCCTCCGGTCTATCAGCATAGTCCCATGATGTTTGATGTACTATTTAGTGCTATAGAAGAGTTTGGAATTATGAAGGATACAACTGAAATGTACCCAAATGCCAATGATACAGATAAGGAAACAATTGAATAGGCTATTTTAAAATACTTGGTGACATTTAATATTGGCCTAGGTGAGATAGAGGATCAATTTTTGAATGATCTAAAAGGAGTATTGAGTGCAAGAAGACAAGAGGCTATTGCTAAAGATGCAGAGATGATTTTTTTTTTCCTTAGACAAGATTGGTTCCTCATTATCTCATGTGGAAAGAGCTTGTTGGATGCTGTGGTTGTGTTGCTAATATGTGGTTGTCATGATGTCAACACTATTAGCATTGATTGTATTGAAGGTTGTATATGTCGAGGATGTTGAGAATATTGTTAAAGAAAGAGTTGCAGGTTGCCAATGGAATAGTGAAGGTCATGAAGGTGTTTTGTTCTGTATGCTGAAGATCAGTTGCTATGGACTAAAGGGTTTATTATTGAGAGTATCTAGTTCATCTACCAGAATTTTCAGAGGTTTGCATGAAGTTTTGATCGTGTTATGAATAGTTGTGCTCTAACAGTGTTTCTGTGGTTTGTGTCAGTGCTCCTGATTGAATTTTATGTGATTTTGGTAATTTTTGTTGCTGCAGATGCTTCTTTGTTATTTATTATTCTTTTGGATGCTTCTAGATCATTCTCTATCCTTGTTGTATGATTGCGTTGATCAGTGTGCTCGTGGTCGAAGATTTTTCTCATGTGCATTTGGGTTTTCATGTTCTTGGCCGACATGATGGTTGTAATGTGTTGCAGATCCTTGAAGATTTAAATTTGAATGTTTGGCACACTCGAGGATATTGTTTTAGGTCACATCATAATATTAGTCTATGGTGTTTGATTCAGATTGAAAAATTTATTTATAAATTGGGCCAACATTGTAAATATGTTTTATATTTTTGGCCGACGAAGTTGTTGATGTAATTCCATGTTGCAGATATATAAGAGTGATTGTTTGAGTGAAGTTATAGTGTGAATGAAGTGATGAAAAGCTAGAGAAGAGGAAGTGTGCGAATACTGATCTATTCATTCGATTGTTGAGCAAAGTGAGAAGAAGTTTGAGTGAAGTGTGAAGGCTCAAGTTTTCGGTGCTTAACTGGAACTATAATTAGGCTTTTACAGAAGCTATTTTATCAGTTCATACCCTACGGATCTAATCTGAATTTCTTTGTATTGTTGGGAAATGAGCCCTTTTGTATTTGAGCAGTGAGCTCTAGGCAATGTGCCTGAATGCATGTGCATTCCCATTATTTTTCATTATACTTTTAACAGGGTATAATATTGTGGACTAACATCCACTGTGGTTTTTCCCCTAATAGGGTTTCCACGTAAAAATCTTGGTGTTCTCTGTGCTTCTGATGTGTTGATTGTTCATGGTTTATTGTTCATTCATCACATTTGAGATTAAGTTAAGTAAAGTTTGAAAAGTTTAAATATTCTGAGACAACTGATTCACCCCCCTCTTAGTTGTCTGTCCTTGTTTTTCTGACAATTGGTATTAGAGCAGGTTCCTCTAAAGAAGTTTAAAAGCTTGAGGCGATTTGAGATGGCATCATACAAGAAGGACAGTCCTAGATTTGATGGAACAAACTAATCATTGTGGAAAGCTAGGATGGAGTGTCATTTGAGGTGTATTGGTGAACCCTATTGGAAGATTATAAAGAATCCATATGTTATTCCTCAAAATGGTCCTTCCATTGCTGATGAGATTAAAGAAGCTGAGAATAATATCGGGGCTATTGAAGCTTTGTTGAGTGCTTTGACAGATTTAGAAATGACAAATGTGATAGGTCTAAAGACAACTCATGAGATTTGGATGAAGCTAGAAACTTTGTATGAAGAATATGTGCATGTGAAGATGGCTAAGCTACAAAGTTTGAAAGGCAAGTATGAAAATTTGAAGATGGGTGAAGATGAAAATATTTCTTCTTTTATGCAGAGAGTAAATGAACTAGTGATGGGTATTAGATGTGCTGGTGGTACCCTAAAAGAGGAAGAAATTGTAGCTAAAGTTCTTAGATCATTTCCTCCCTCTTACAAAGCAAAGTCTCATGCTATTGAAGAATTCATATCAGTGACAAATATGACAAGGGATACATTGATTGGTGAAAGTGTATGAATGAGGAAAATAAATAAATATACATCTACACTTCTAAATAAGACATAATAGCAAAGATTCAAGAGAATTTAAACTAATTTAAATGCAGGAACCTCTGAAGCTGTCCTATTGCTCTCTAACTCTAAAGATTTCTTTAATCAACTTGCCCTCAGATTTTAGAAACTAATTGATTGCTAAAATGACACTTAGAGAATGAGAATTGAGCTAATTCTATTTGTATATGATTAATAATGCAAATCTACTGTAATGGCAGCCATGACTGTAAACTATGAAATACTGAAGAAAGCTTGATGGATGCTTGATAGATTGATCCTAAAACTAGATTGCCTGAATGCTTGAATGCCTGGAAAACCTGTAGAGTAAGATTGCACAAAATAGGATCCTTTTCCTGTAGCTAGAAACCTATATTTATAGATTTCACGGCACACATTTGTGAAGGGGCACAGGATAAAAGGCTGGGATTTCCTCTGAGGAAATGTGTGGTGAGAGATGGAGACTCTTGAGATTTCCATGGAGATTGTTCCTCCCCACAAAAACATCAAGCCAGAGGATAGGAGAAGATTTTCTTGTGACAGCCTTTCACGGCCATTCTCGTAAATGCACAGGAGTTGGTTGTTGAAATATTTAATAAAACTGAATAGTTTTATTTTATTGTTGAGATTTGATGAGGTGGAGGTTTTTAGAAGATTTTAGGAATATTTTATTTGATTTATTCCCAAAATTAGAAGAAAATAGAATATTAATTTAAATAAACAAACTATAGGAGTTTTATTTATGAAATTAAATGTGAAAGAAGAGTGATTAATTAATTTAAACAAAGTATGTGAACTTTATTTAATTAATTAAAGTAGATTAATATGATCTTTATAAATAGGAGAATTTGATTATAATAATAATTAAATAAAACAAAGGTATTAATTTTGCTTATTTAATTAAAATTAGAATAAAAGAAGAATTTAGAAGAAATAAATATGAACTATATAAATAATTTTTATTTATTTAATAGTAGAGGAATAACAGATTAATTAATCAAATAAATGTATTTAATTAATTAGACCATTTTTAGGTGTATACATTTTGCCCCTCTTTGAAGTGATGTGTTTACGCATTGCCTCAAAGAATGATTTTGCCTCAGCTGCCAGTATTGATGAAAAGTTAAAAATATGCCCCTGATTTGCCCCATATGTTGAATTTTGAAATGATAGCGATATATGCCCCTACGAGAGATAAATTGATGAATTTTGAATTTTTTTATGATTTTTTCAAATTTGTATGATGATTTGATGATTTGATAATGATTCGATGAAGAAACAATTTATCTCCGGACAAAATTGTCCAAAACTACCCCTGCGATAGATAAGAATTACTTCCCCAGAAAGAAAAGTAAATAAATCCCACGAAAATCCCACAAAAAGAACCTATATAAGCTCAAAAGGTCATTTTCAAAAGCCATTTGTGCATTTGACTTAGTAAAAATTGTGATAGAGACCCTTAGAGTGCTAGGAGCAGCAGGATGCCGATCCCCTACCACACTCACTGACTCGAGCGTGTGCAACGTCACCAGCGTCCCGCTGATTATGGACCTCTGGTACGTACCCCGAAACCTCCTCGTAATTTGAACACGTGATTTTTATTTCTTTTTTGTGTGTTTTTAGAGTTTTAGCGTCCAACCCAATGCAGAATAGCGCGTTGATGGCCCGATGTAGCGCGTCGACCGTCTGTTTTAGCGCGCAAAAACTCTAGCGCGCCAACCAAGTTTGGTAGCACCCCCGTAGGATAGTTTAGAACATAAAAAAGAATAGCCCTTTGAGTAGATAGGTTAGCGCACTGGAGGTCTGCTGTAGTGCCTCACCAAATGAGCGCGTAGGAACTCTGTGTTAGCGCGCTGATAGGATAGCATAGCGCCCCAGTAGTTTTAGTGCCCTGACTAAATCTTACAACACATCGGCCAGAAACTATAGCGCATTGATTTGACAAAATAGATGGTAAACGATCTCATGATAAGCGAGATCCACTGATTGATTGATAATAATTACCCTCATGATAAGTGAGGAATAATTAAAAATTTGATGGAATGAACCTGATTGATAGATGAGGGTTCATTTTTGATAAATTGATCGTATGATAGATAAGCACATTTTTAGAAATTGATGACCTCATGATAGGTGAGGGTTAAAAGATTGTTTTACCCATAATATTTGATCATTAGCTTGGATAAAATAAATGATGGTCAATATTATGATGATAATGTATTGATCTGTAAAATGTTTCTATGATAACAGGAGAATTTAGATGTTGTCCAGTTGCGAGAGCAGTTCCCCTGGCCTTTTGATATGATACCACGACTTTCATCGGAGGAGAGAACATATTACTGATTGTAGTTTAGCATCATTATTGGACATGCCCCATATTAGACTTAATAGGGGTCTACTTACAACCTTAGTAGAGAGGTGGCATAGTGACCACAACACCTTCCATTTACCTACTGGCGAGATGACCGTTACGCCAGAGGATGTATGGCATATCCTTCACATTCCTTTTATTGGTGAGATTGTTGTGCATGATTCAGAGGAGCGGGGTGGGATAGATTCTATTCAGAGAGTTTTTCAGGATCCTCATATTGTAGGAGTTTGGATCCCCTGGGTAGAGATGTATAATTCATATGCTCGACTTCCTTTAGTTTTGGCAGGCTTCATTGGTGGATTCCTTTGTCCTGATAAGAGGTCAAAGGGTCTATCTCTTGGATGGGGTCAGGTATTAGAGAGTATGGTGGTACACAGGATGAGATATGCTTGGGGCATGTGTATGCTTGCTCAGTTATATCATGATTTACACTGGATCATGTACCTAGGAGGTAACAATTTATCAGCAGGAGCTACACTTCTTCAGGTATGGGCATGGGAGCATATTGCTGTCACGCGTCCTGAGCCAATGTTATCGAGACCAGCGACGAGAACCTATGTGTTCTGTTACAGAGATAGGCCTACCCAACATATGATGGGTAAGCTAGATTATTGGAGATGGGTTCTTGATGATGTGGAGACAGTGACCTGGCGTCCATATTTAGATTGTGATGACTGGGATGAGGATGATGTCGAGTTGGGATATTTGGCTGTCTCGATGTATTTGATTGGGAAGAGCTCCAAGATTTTGGAGCGATTCCTGATTTTCCGTGTCTAAAGGCAGTATGGGATTGTACAGTGTATGCCACGGGGAGTAGCCCACTATGGACGACACTAGATAGATGCAAGTGATTGGGGTCCATGCTTACCTTATGAGGCACTTATTGAGGGTTATCGTGCTCTTTAGCCATCGGCATGGGATCTGCGATGAGATATTGCAGAGACACCCATTACTCCTGACTATGGACAGTATTTAGCTCTACACCCACCTCCTCGTATTACCATTCCAGATGAGCCAACACCAACAGCTGCAGGGGTGGTCACGGTGGTCACAGATGAAGGAGAGAGGAGGATGTAGATGTTGATGTGGATGTGGAGGGTAGTGATGAGAGTGATAGTGATGATAGTGATGATGACAGTGATGATGACAGGGATGATGATAGTGGAGATGAGGGGAGACCTCGTGAGCTTTAAAGGTGCAATCTTTGTGAGCCTTCTCGACTAGTGTGCCCTCAGAAGAGGCAGTAAAACTTTGCTCCCTCTCTGCAGCAGAGCCGCATTAGAGGTTGGGTCAGGTCATGCATGAGATTCTAACTTATAGGGACAACTAGCAATAAAAGTGGGTGGATTAGTATCACATAGACTTAGCCCGCATGCGCATACAACTAGCTACTACACAGACATAGATTACCTCTATGATTGGTGAGAGAGATGAGGCCAGACAGTCACCAGAGCGAGCACAGGCTCAGCTAGTAGGTGTACGAGCACAGTTGACCACTATGCAGGCACATATCACATTGCTGACTAGTGAGAGGGATGAGGCCAAGCAACGAGCATAGGTATAAGTTTGGCGTAGTGATGTACAGATGTCGCCTCAAAATGCAAGTAATAAATTATCAGCTTTGATCAAGTAGAGCCGGTATACCGCCAGACAGCAGAGGAGATGTTGATAGGCCACCGCAGAGATTTTGTAGAGAGTGGCCGGAAGGGACCGTGGGCGTGATTACATGCAAGAGGCTAAGCAGTAGGTGCGTAGGATTGAGTTCTACAGAGCCATATCATGAGATTTGGCTCTAAAGCAGTGGAGTCATGAGGCCGCAAATTCCCGCTGCAGAGTACTTTGTTCGAGGATGGAGTAGAGGGCGGATATAGCCTCCGAGATCCAAGGATTTGAGAGATCCTGGCAAACGTGTGGTGTGCTTGATAATTGCATGACCTGGCCGGCTCGTGTGAGCACCACGGAGATCATGTGTGCACCTTTTGATGTATTTCGAGAGATATACAACCATTTTTTGATATGATGTTATCTTCATCCTTTTCAGACTTCATTGTATACTTGACACTTGATGAGATATATATGTGCAGCAGGTTTGATTGATCTATGATGTGTTCTACATGATTTATGTGATGGATGCATTTTAATTTTTATGTTTTTGATGATTTATTATACTAGATGGGATAGATGCATTGATGATGATGTGATATTATTTTGATGATGTATGTATTTTCTAATGAAATGCAATGTATGATATGTAAAATGAGATGTAAATGAATGATGTATGTATGTTTTATTTGGGATGAAAAAATATACAATCTAGTGAATGAAGTTTAATATATAATGTTTATGAAATTTAATGGATGTATGCAATGTATGTTGAATGTGAAATATGATAAGAATTCTATAATGTATGATGAGATGTATTAATGAAATGTAATGTATATGTGAAATATATGATGAAATTATAAAATGCCTTCTATATGTATGCAATGAATGATGATTTTGCAACTATATGGTAATAACAATGTGATGAGATGTAAATATGATAAATATATGAATGATGAAATATAACATGTATATGATATCATGAAATGAGATGTTTATTGTGAAATTCATGATGAGATGAAGAAATGGTTTTATATGCATGCCATTATGAAAATTGTATGTGTCAAGTATACTCAATCTTTAATAAGAAAAGATAACATTATTTGCAAATGAATCTTTGTAACTTGTGTAACCAATACTCTGCAGATGTATTATTATGAATGTAATCTATTTTTAGCATGCAAACCTATTTTATCAATGCAAACCTAAGTGTCATTTCAACAATCTTTTTATTTTTCTTTGTATCATCACCAAGCTTTAAAAATGTTGAAAGTGAATACAAGCATCAATGATACAATATAAGTCCATGATGAACTAAGTATTTCTTTCATGATTTTTGATATTGCAAGCGAACATAAGCATCAAGGTATAATTAAACCGAGATGACCGGAGCATTTCTTGCATAAACAGACAAGAAGTAATCATTTTCTTAAGTGAATCAAAATGTCATCCATTATACTTGGTAGAGCACTTCCTGCGACAATTCACAAAATAATAATGACTAACTCACAAACAACAAACAAAGAAAAGTATCATTCTCCTTCCTTGCTTCTCTAGTAGCTGCAAAGAAATGATAAGCAAATGATAAAATGAAAAGTATAATAATTCAAATTCTACTTAATGTATTTTCAAATCATTATTCAGATTAGATCATCGATGTTGAAATGTGTGTGCTGATGTTTGCATGATATTCTCAGACGTTTGACCAAAGAACGTAACCTAAAGACCTATCCTAGGGGCCTCGGGGACTGATCAAAGATTAGTCTTGCCTACGTTATACACGCAAAGACCACGTAGTTCGACTGACACATAATCTATTTTTGTGTTTTACGATTTTTGAATGTTTTTGTTTTGATTTTTGTGGATTTTCTGATGTTTTTGGATTTTGACAAATTTTTTGATGTTTTTTGGATTTTGACAAATTTTCTGATGTTTTTGGTTGCTTTTCAAGTATTGCCACTCGGTGTTGTCATGTTTGATTGCCTTTCCATTTAAGCTCAAAGTCCATTGTACCAAATAACTCTAGGATGTTGCCCCCAAGCTAGGGTAAGACATGATATCCTCGCCATGATATGGATAGTGATAATAATTTTCTCAAATGATAGATGGAAATGATAATGAAAGGAAACAATCGTAACAAAACTGTACCCAATAGATAGAAGAGTTGGTTGAAAATCACAAGTAGCGCCTGTTTACCAGGTTTTCACCACTTATTTTTATTTATTTATTTATTTATATTTATATATTTTTACTTTTACTGTCATCATGACACCTATTTGTTTGGTTTTCATCAAGACAACCTTACTAACCGTGCACTAGGTATCCTCAAGTATAGAATTGCCTGAGATGAATGCTGTTCATAGGCTGCTCCAACATATCTCTTTTTGGTGTAGATAGTCGGTATGCTTTTGATCCATAGACTGATATAATGACATAAGGCCCTATCCAGTTAGGGTTCAAACTTTCCTTCTTTCTATCCGCTGATTTCTAGGGTTTTCAGAGGACTAAGTCTCCGACTGGAAGACCTGCAGCTTAACCCTATGATTATAGTTCCTAGACATTCTTTGTTGATAGGCTGTCAAATGATTGACAGCTTGTTGCCGACGTTCATCAAGTAGCTCTAATTCTTGAAGTCTATAGATCCTGTAATCCTCATCTGAAATGAGTCCCTTTAGTGAAACTCAAAGGGATGGAATTTCTACCTCAAAAGGTAATATTGCCTCTGATCCATAGACAAAAGCATATGGTGTAGCTCCTATTGGTGTTCTCATGCTAGTCCTGTAAGCCCAAAGAGTAGGGTTAAGCTAAATGTGACAATCATGCCCTACCTTATTTACAGTCTTCTTGAGAATCTTGAATGTTTTGCTCTGGAAGCCTTCGGCCCCATTCCAATACCTTTGAGGTAACACAGTTACAGTCGATGGAACTTTTCACATGCCTTTGGACATCTTGGTTCTTGAAAGGCCTCGGGCCACATTCTGTGATGATCGCATCGGGGCGCATCCCATCTACAAAATGAGATATAATTAGGTATGAAGGATGATATTTGTTTCTCCAGTGATTGCGGGTTGGCGCGAACGCTTCTACCCATCGGTGGTAAAATATTTTGTTGCGGTGATAATGAACTTATGTCCATTAGATGAAGATGGGTTAATTTTCCCTACCAAGTCCAATCCCCACTGACAAAATGGCCATGTAGATGCAAATGGATGGAGCTCCTGTGCTGGTGCATGTATAAGATTGCCATGAATCTGACATTTTTGGCATCTCTTAACAAACTGGTAAGATTCTTGCTCCATGTGCGGCTAGTAATATCCCAAACGAAGGAGTTTCTTGGCTAAAGATAATCTGCTTGAATGTGTGCCACAAATTCCTTCATGGACCTCATATAAAGCAGAAGCAGATTCGTTATGTTCTGAACAATGCAAAAGAGTACCATCTAGGCCTCGACGGTAAAGGTTGTTAGCAATAATGGTATAAGTTTCGGCGACATGTATGAAGGCGCTTTCTTTGGTTAAGTAGAAAAGATTTGGCGGTAAGATACCGTATTTAAGCATAAATGTCTCCAGAAATGGAAGATTGGGCACTATCTAAAAGGCTTATTGTTTGGGATTTGGGGTTTGCGTATGCAGGATTTGATACTTGTTCCACAATAAATTGATAATGATCTTGCATTTCAGGCATTTCTAAAAGAGATGCTATTGTGGCCATGGAATCTACTGCTTTATTCTCTGATCTTGGTATCTGCTCAAATTTGATATCTATGAAGTATTTCCTTAGATCATCTACCAGTCTCTTGTATAAAATTAGTGTGTCATCCTTAGTTTGGTAATCATTGTTGACTTGATAGATGATTAACTGAGAGTCTCCATACACCTGTAGCTCTGTGATTCTCCAGTCAATAGCTACTTTAATTCCAATGATTAAAGCTTCATATTCCGCCACATTGTTAGTGCAATGGAAGGTAAGTCTGTAAGATCGTGGAATTGTGTGCCCAAGAGGTGTGACAAATAAAATTCCTGCCCTTGATCCATGTTGTGTGTAGGATCCATCGAAGTAGAGTTGCCATGGTTGTGCTGTAACATTGAGGATATCCGCATCAGGAAATTCCATGGTCATAGGATGACTGTCTGACAATGGAGCTTCTGCTAATTGGTCGGCAATGACTTGTCCTTTGATAGCTCGCCTTTCAACATACTGAATGTCAAAATCACTGAGGAGCATGACCCACTTTTCCAACCTTCCTGTTAAAGCTACTTTGCTCAGTAAATACTTGAGGGGATCAATTTTTTCAACGAGCTTGATAGTGTGGGTGAGCATATAGTGTCGCAATTGTTGTGTTGCAAATACTACTACTAAGCATGATTTTTCGATGAAGGTGTAATTTACTTCATGTCCATTGAGTGTCCTGCTGATATAGTATATTGCCTGTTCCTTTCCTTCTCTATCTTCTTGTGCCAGCAAGGCTCCTAAAGAGATATCTGTTGTTGCGATATATAGCAACAATGGCTTGTCTTTAATGGGTGGTACCAAGATTGGTGGTGTCATTAAATAATGCTTGATTTGATTGAAAGTACTCTCACACTGTTCATCCCATTTAAAAGATACATTTTTATGCAAAAGATGGTTGAATGGATGACACCGATTTGCTAGTTGAGAGATGAATCTTCTGATGGATTGTAGTTGGCCTTGTAGAGATCTCAGTGTGCTGATATTCTTAGGAGGTGGCATTTCCATAATGGCTTTAACTTTTGCTGGATCTACTTCAATTCCATTTGTAGAAACTATGTATCCAAGGAGTTTTGCTGATGTTACTCCAAAGACACATTTCTTGGGATTTAATCTGACTTTAAATTTCTCCAACCTGTCAAATATTTTTCCAAGTATCTCTAGATGTCCTTCTTTGGTGTAAGATTTGGCTAAGATGTCATCCACATAGTCCTCCATGAAGGTGTGCATCATGTCATGGAAGATTGTTGTCATAGCTCGCTGGTATGTAGCTCCTGCATTCTTTAACCCAAAAGGCATGACGTTCCAACAAAAGGTGCCCCATGGACATGTAAATGCTATCTTTTCTTGGTCCTCAGGAGCTATTTTGATCTGATTGTATCCTAAAAATCCATCCATGAGTGATAGCATTTGATGGCCAGCTGTTAAATCTACAATCATGTCTATGCTTGGCAAAGGAAAATCATCCTTTGGACATGCTCTATTTAAATCCCTAAAATCCGTGCATATTATGATGGTGTGATCTAGTTTTAAAATAGGTACAATGTTGGATATCCATTCAACATAATTAGTAGATCTGATAAATCCAGCATCTAGTAGTTTCTTCAAATCATTTTTGACCAATAATGCAACATGTGGATGCATCTTTCTCAGTTTCTATTTTACTAGTTTAGTGCTAGCTGGTAAAGATAAGTGATGCATAATAAGATCTATGTCTAAGCCTAGCATGTCAGAGTATGACCAAGCAAAATTGATGCATCGTTCTTGAAAGAATTTGATAAAATCTAGCTTTTCTGTATCTGTCATGGATGCTGCTAGGTGTAGTATTCTTACTTTCTCTATTGTGCCAATATCAATAGACTGTGTGGGTTCTACCAACACTGATGATCTTTCATGGTAATGTTGTGGGAGGATGTCAAGCCTTCCATCCTTTGGTGCCTCAATGAGGTTTTCATCATTGGATGCGTTCTTTGTTTTTACTATTTTAGGATCTAATACTGCCATAGAATGGTTTTCACCATTAGATCCATTATTTATGTGCATACTTTTGCAACTAGAAGGCTTGGCACCCTCCTACCTAAAAGCATCATTAAAAGAAGCATTGGTAGAACAAGTATCAGATTCTGCACAGCAAAGGTAGTTAATAATAGCGGAGTCATTGTCAAAAATAGGGAGATTGATGGGGTGTTGGGGTTCCCACTCGATAAGCTCAGGATGCAGTAAAGGCAATGAGTCATTATATGGGTTGAGGTCTACGATTTTGAAAGCTTGGACGAAAATGTCGTCAAAGTTGTTAGTGATTATGTCGAGGCCTACAAAGGTATTTTCTTCTACATCATTTATCTCATTCAATGTCTGTTCGTCTTCACTTGAGTCATCAAAATTTTGTGATTCAAAGACAATAGGATTAAAACTCGAGCTTTGGCCCTCCTCACATTTGGGTGTATATTTTTTGATAACATCAATCTGAATATCTTCATAAGAAACATCTGATAAGTCATCCCACTCATATTCATTTGAATCTATTTTAGAGTTATCTCTCATTTGAAAAATACACTCCACAGTTCTATTGGTGAGTTCTGCTCTTGCTTCTTCTGTGTATCCTAGTCCATTTCTACCATTTCGCTGAAGCGTTAAAGGTTGGGTTGGTGTTGTTGTGCCTTGTTCCCTTGATTCAAGAGAGCCCTGTCCTTCTGTATATCCTAGCCCATTTGTGTTATTATGCTAAACTGTGAGAACTTGGATTGGTTCTGTTACACTTTGTTCCCCTCGTTCAAGAGGTCCTTGTCCTACTATATATCCTAGTCCAGTTTTATCCTTATGTTGGAGTGTGAGTGGTTGGATTGGTTCTATTATGACTTGTTTCTTTAACCCAAGAGGTCCCTGTCCTGAATACCCCATCTTCTCCAGAATAGTTTTTCCCTTTCCATATTGATTTGTCTCTATGATATCACTCATGGAAGTGGAAGCTTCCTCATCTTTATAAAGCCAATTGAGTATAGCCTTATCTTCTGATTCTTCATCTAAGTTTCTAGCCTTCACAAATTTTCCATCTAATGCCGTTGTAGATTGTGTTGATTCTTGTGTGGTTGTAGATGGCCGTCCATATGTTTGTAAGGAGGGTAACATCTGTGATAGATGGAAAGAGTGTCTGACACCATATTCACCCATTCCTTTTTCACTTAACTGTACTTTTTTGGTGAATTGGTGTGAGAGTGAAGCCAATTGTTCTTCAACATTTGAAGGATTAGATTGTGCCACCTTGATCTCTTGTGATTTTTGTTGTTTTGGAAGCCACTTTGATATGAAGATTTGCTGTTTCTCACCATTAGATGAATCAGATGTGCTAACTTCTCCTCGCTGTGAGTATTAATAAATCAGATGTTTTCACGTATGGAAAGCAAGTGAAATTATAGTCCACAGACATGTCTCTCCCCGTCCATTAATGGAAATTTCGCATATCGGCGATAGTGGAAGGCATCTTCTTGCATATCATGAATCCAAAGGAGGTCCCAGTCACCATGTTGCATGTCGGCCCCTATCTAAGACTTGACAAACCACATTTTTGACAATAGGTCCCACTTGAATGGGTAATATGATCAATCCTTTAGAGGATCTTTCCTCCTCATCATATGCTTTGATTGTGATTTTTCTTCTTGTATCAATGGCTTCATCTGAGTATCCTAGTGCACAAATCAGCTTTAAGGTACAAATATTTAAACCAGCCCCTCCATCTATCAGGACATGCTTTACACGGTGTTTATGGATGAGGACTTCAATGTGAAGGGCAGAATTATGTGGATGGGTGAGTGATACATCATCATGTTCGGAAAATGAAAGGCAATGAGGTGTAGATAGATGTCCCACCATAGCTTGAAATTGACATACATCCAAATTGTTAGGTACCATGGTTGATACAAGAGCTTGCTCAAGAACCTCTTTGTGTGATGGGGAGATCTTTAGAAGTTCTAAGATAGATATTTGCACCGGTATTTTCTGTAATTGATCGATGAGATTATATTGATTGGAGGGAGGATCCACAGATTGGGATGATGATGATGCTCCTTTTAATATAACTTTGGATTGTGCCCTTGTTGTGGCATTAACCGGTTGGTACTCTTGTTTCCCTTTGAGTGTGATTACATTAATTTGGTTTTCAGATTTGTCCATATGTTAAATCAAATTGTAGGTGGTAATGTCATTACTTCGATTATTTGATCAAGATAAATCCCTCATCCCTCTTGGATAACGTAGTTATCAAAAGATCGCCAGTGTTATAACCTACATTCTTACTCTTCCTTATTGCTGGCGGAAGAGGATTCTCCCTTCCGATAATTGTAGAGGATTTTGAATGTTGTATGATCTTTGTAGTTTGTTTGGTGTCCCTCTACAAATACTTTCTTTTGTTCTATAAGGTCTTGCACCGCATGTTTTAACTGCCAACAATTTTCAGTCATGTGGAATTTATTTTGATGGTAGTTACAGTAATGTGAGTCATTCCACCATGATGGTTTGACTTGAGGGTCCCAATTCTGAGCCTCTTGTACTTGAATAAGTTTTTCATCTAAAATTTCTTTGAGGACTGATTCCAATGATTGCCCTAATGGCGTGAATTTTCGTTTATTGGATGGTCGTTGGAATGATTGGGTTTTTGTTTCTCCATTGTTTTGATTATTTCCTTGATCACTACTTTGTTTGACATTAGAATCATTGTTTGTTTGTTTGTAGTGGTTGGCGTCAAGGTGAATACTGGTTTGGATGTGTGTGTATCGATTACGGTATCAGTATTCTTATTCTTTTGCCAAAATCTTGGTTTTTCATTATTGTTGTTAGAGGAATTTCTATTGTTTGAACCTTCAATGAAGTGATGGATTGTTCCTCTTTTGATTAGAGCTTCTTCGATTTTGAGCCCCTTTTCGATAACTTGTTCAAATGTAGATGGACATTGCAAGTCCAATCTATAATTCATTTCATCCACTAGGTTATCAATGAACATCTCTATCTTCTCCTCTTCAAGAATAGATCTAGGGTATTTAGCAAATAGCCTTCTCCATCATTGGAGAAAGGAAATAAACTTTTCACCCTTTGCTTGTTTGGTGTTGTAGAGTTTTTTTAGGGTCACCCCGTGTTGGATGTTGAATGAGAAGTGTGTTATGAACCTATTGATCAGCTCTTCAAAAGATTAGATCTCGGGTTCCATTTTAGAGAACCACTCCATGCAAGTGTTTCATAAGCTTCTTGGAAACAATTGTAGTAAGTAAGAGTCCTCATGTGCAAACTCTATGTTCATGGTTCTAAATTCCCGTACGCGATCAATTGGATCGGTTCTTCCATTGTATTTGTTGTACATCGGGTATTCACAATACCATGGAAATGGTATCATGTTAATGCTTTGGTCAAATGGATAAGGGAAAATATCCTGTAAGGAATATCTTTTTGTTGGCCCTTGTTGGATGTTTTGGAACTGCAGTTGTAATTGTTGGATTTGTCTTGTCAAAGCATCTACTTGATTTGGATTTTCTATACTAGTTGCTTTAAGTGTGGTCACTTCCTTGAGTTGGTTGACGTCAAAGTCTTTAGGAAGCTTAGCACCTTTGTTAGCTAATAACAAAAGATACTTTTCCATATCTTGCTCTAACATTTTTTCCATAAACTTATGGAAATGAGGGTTTTGTTGAACTTTCTTGATCTCTTCTGCAGTTATTTCTTTCTCTTGTGAATTAGTGAGAGGATCAGTGTTGCTGTATTGTCCCCAAGGGTTTTCTTTAGCCATGGCTGCTATTCTTTCATTTTCTTCTTATTGTTGTCTTTGATATGCTGATCGTGTGAAAATAGGCATACAAACTTTTTACTCTAGACTTTGATCTTGGATTTTTGATTTGATAAGTGTCATTTTTAACGAAGTTTTTGATAGAACTATGTTAAAAATATGATTTAGTTGTGTCTAGTTTCGTGATGAAAGGATGATAAAAATCCTTGATAGGGAAATTTTGACACAAAAAATCTCAGATTAGTGATGATTGATAAGGACACTTTGCAAGATGTTTCAAGACCTAGGCGTAATAGTAAAGTTTTTCTTTTTGTATGATTCAAGTGTTTCAGACAATGGAAAAATGTTTTGGACTGATAAAAACCTTGTTTTTGATGTTGGCAATATGACAGACTATCTTACTAACTCTTTGTTTTCTTTTATGACTTTCTGGAGCACTAAAACAGAGGACTGAAGCGCTAAAGCAGAGCTACGACGTGCTAAAACAGAGCTACGACGTGCTAAAACAGAGCTACGACGCGCTAAAATAGAGATACAACACTCTAAGACAGAGATACAACGTGCTAAGATAGAAATACAACGCGCTAAGATAGAGTTCTGACGCGCTACAAAATGTTTTTGGGGTGCTACAGAAAACTATCTTACTCTATGAAATTCACTTGGTCTTGTATCATATTGTATGGCCAGTTGTGGGATGTATTCTGGATGAATTCATTGACTGTGATTGTGGTGTTGTCTAAGGGCCCTTCTTTGATAAAATGCTTGTGAATCTAAGGGAGCTACAACATAGTTGTCCGTATAACCTCTAGAGAAATTGTGATATCTATGAATAAAGGTCCTATGTTGGAGTAGAACTTTTCTGCTTTGATATAAAAATCATTGCTTTCTCAAGAGTTGTTTGTATGTAAGTGTTTTCTTTGGATTTCTGATTCATTTGATAAGAGACTTCTTGAAAAATTTGGTGGATACCCAACTTCAATCATTAGAGGAATTTCACAAGCGTTTGATTTCAAGATTTTGTGATGATCTTATCTGAATTTAATGAAGGAAAACACAAGCAGCAAGAATATAATAGTTGATTTAAAATCCTAGAATCTAAACAGATAGTGTATGTTTTTAAGAACCAAACATGATCCTTCTTGATTTTCATTGGTTTGATAACAAGATAAGACAATTCAAACAAACTCACTCCTAGAGACAAAAGGTCATCATTATATACTCGAACGGCCCACAACTTGGAATTGTGTCGACTCACACAGCCATGTCACCCCCTAGAGGGCGCTC